>UELU01140797.1:0-17367 GCA_900490025.1 Megastigmus dorsalis | reverse complement strand
GGTATTAATTGTTTAATTTAAATATTTATTTCTAAGTTCATCATAATGATATGTAAGAGATTCTAGTATAAACAATTGTTCGACATTCATTGGACGGCTAATTGTAACAAATTTATTCTTAAATATTATACGCAGAATACGATTTTGTAAATTTTATAAAGGTCTTAAGCTACACATCAAAGCAGTGACAGCGTAAGCAACTATATGCCCTTTAGTTAAATTATTCAATAAATCATTTACATATATTATAAATAATAGCGGGCCCAGAATTGTTCCTTGCGAAACTCCACAAATAATATTTTTACTTTCACTTATATGATCTTTAATTTTGACTCTTTGCACCCTATTTGTTAGATAACTTTTTAGTAAGTCGTAAGCATTACCTCTAATTCCGAGGTTATATAATTTATCTAAATGAATTTCATGATTAACGGTATCAAAAGCTTTAGCCAAATCAAGGAACGTGATTATTATAGGATTGCTTTTATCCAGATTCTCGTATATAATTTTAGTTAAAAAGGCCAATGCATTCTTAGTTCCTTTACTTTTTAGAAAACCAAATTGCTTTAGATTTATGGACTTGTACAAAGTTGACGATTCTCTCATATATCAACTTTTCAAAGATTTTCGCAATATTAGATATAAGTGATATAGGCCTATAGTTACTTACTTGACTTTTTTCATTTGCTTTGTATACTGGAACGATTTCTGCAATTTTAAGTGCTTTAGGTCATATTGAATGCATTATACACTCATTAAATATATGTGCATTAAATATATACCTGCTCCAACTTATAAGATTTTAGACCATAAGTATCACCTTATATAAACAAATTGTCGATATAAGTTCCACCGGAGTTGTTACCAGATGGCCTTATAATACTAATAAAGTATGGGCCAAATCCCTTTTCCAAAAAATTATTTAAGATTTCTAAAGTCAGTATATCTTGACTTAAGATATCAATATTAAAATCATCCACAACCCAATGATTTTTAACATTATATTTTGTTAGCAGAACTCTTGTAAGCTTAAAACAAATTCAGTTTTAGGTATAGCATGCGACCTATATATACCGAAGATACCTCGAATTTTCTATCATTAGATAATTTTAATTTAGTATTTAATACACTTAATTTACCACATTATATGATCTCTGTCTCCTCAATAATATTATTCTTTATGTACACCAATACTCCATCAGATCTATTTAACTTACTTTCATTATAATAGCTTTTGTATTCATGTAAACCGTAGTACCCTGCTGAAAAAATTCATGTGAGAAACATATGAGAATCACATGAGCAAACATATGGGAATCACGTGAGAATCATGTGAGAAGCATGATCCGAGATCGCGTTACGGATCACGTGAGTCTCGTGTGAAAATCATGTCAGAATGACTTGATTCTCACATAGGTTTAGTAAAATATTTTTTTTTAATATTACTATCAAACTAATATTCGTGGCCTATTTAGGAGTTACCATGCGGACGATGACACCAAAATTGGGTACTTAAGCTTTAATATTCGAATTTTTAACTTTTTGTAAATTTGATTAAAATATTAAAAATTCGAATATTAAAGCTTAAGTACCCAATTTTGGTGGTATCATCCGCATGGTAACACCTAAATAGGCCACCAAACCTACGCAAACCTTAATTTGTGTAATATTAGTTTGATAGTAACATTAAAAAAAAATTTTTTGCTTAACCTATGTGAGAATCTTGTGATTCTCATATGTTTCTCACATGAGTTTTTTTAGCAGGGTACTCAAAAACATCGAAATTCCAAGTCTTCACACACACAATCATTATAGGCTTAATCTTCAAACTCTCAATAATTAATTGTAGTTTATCAAAATTTGCATTTAGACTTCTAATATTTAAATAAAAAACTAATTTATTACTATAAATTAAAATTTTTGAGACTTTGCAGGTCATCACAAATATATTCATCACATATAAAATCAGATAGGTTGATATTTGTTATTTAATTGTTAGAGGCTATACTTGATACAGTACTTCCAAGTCTGATTCTTCTTGGTATATCTTCCATGCTGCCTCGAAAGGCCGCTCCTGAATTAACAGATTCCGAGCTGCCAAAGAGTTGCAATGTTGGCATATTGGTCTGTCTTATTACTTCTTGTCTCCTTTTATTGAAATGTACCTTACCGAGGCATCTCTGTATATCCGGCTTTACTAGGTAGCCTGTGTTATCTATCGATGTTCTTACTTTTGCTTTCAAAATCTCACACCTTTCACAGTCTACTGCCACGTGTTGTATATAATATTTAGTTCCAAAATTTCTATTACTATAACTGCAATTTATACAAACATTATTATTTCCACTTTGGCACCCCATAGTTTTATGAGACCCTGCACACTTTAAGCACACTGATTCATTAGTCCATCTCAAGGCACTGTGTCCCACTCTATCACAGTTAAAACCTGAAAAAAAACCTTAAAGGTTTTCTTTTTAAGGTTTTACGTGAACCGTTTCTGAAACGTTTCTGCAATGTGACCAAAGGAATTTTATAATTCACATACGTATAAGAAAAATTTTACAAACGTTTCTAAAACGTTTCCTGAGACACCAAAAGTGGACATTTCAAGGTTTCTAAAACGTTTCTGAAACATTTCTTCCACTTTCAGAGAATCATTTCTAAGTTTCCAAAGAAACGTTCTAGAAACGTTTCTCCAACGTATCGTGCTATGTGGGATATGACATATAAAACAATTATTTTATGATTTTTACAATTTTTGTTAGTCTATACCATAGTTTATTAATTTTCCTTATTGAATTTAAATTATATATTAAAAAAATCTAATTTTCTACTTTTTTATATAATCTAAGGTCCTTAGCTTAACTGACTTAATAATTCCAATATTTGTATGTATATAAATGTAGGTACAAGAATTTATGTATATAATAAATAAAGAGAAATTTATTAATACATCTTTATACATTTTTATACATTTTTATACATTTATTAACACATTAATAATTTTTTAGTTTTTAAATCATAATTGTCGTCGATTATCTATAGATTTTCTTGAAGTATATTTTTATTTTTTTGATCATCCAGAGCTAGAAAACCTTCCATTGCATATAGCGTTCCTGCCCGTGCAGTATCACGCTTTTGTTGTAAGTGTCTCCTCAATTGTGTGCATGAGACGAGTCGTCTATAAGTGTTAAGAGATTTCCACTTTTTATCAGATTCGAACTTAATTTTATATAAATTTCTGTATGTAGATAGGAATAGCATTCCATTGTATCTAGCTGGCCAAATTCTATGAATTTTTATTACTTGAAGTTTTAATATTCTCATTAAATTAAAAAAAGATAAAAGCTGGTAATTTCATGCATTTCTAGAGTACGTCATAAGTTTTTCCAAACACTAAATGTAAAGTTTAAAATCATTTTTTATGGAAATTTAAAATATGTTCAAATTTAGATATTGTAAAATATAACCTTAATAAAATATAATCAACTCCAAAATCTAATAAGTGCTCAAGGTCAAGGGATGCTGAAAATAAAAAAAAAACTAATTATATAATAATAAAATAACGTTTAATATAAATATTAATTATAAATATGTACAATATAATATGAAAATGATTCATTTTTATCACGATTGCTTATTACAAGTCATAGCTTGAAGAAGATCCTCAGAATGAAGTTTTCACAATATCAGCTTAAAATTTTTTTTGAATTCTGGTGTATATTCCGTGATTGGACAGCACTAGTGTCTGGGTGCATTTGACCAATCACAATCCAAGAAAACGTACATACACTGAGGTGTCCAGTAACTAGTACGTGCACCTACGTGTATAGTGGCTGAGTCTTTTACTTTATAACAGTTCCAAGCTTCATATTATAAAATTGAAATTTTTAATTATTCTTACAATCATTCTTTTAAAACTCTTTTAATTCAGTAATATTTTGCAAATATGATCATAGTTTAAAAAAATTATCGTTACCTTCTTTCTGCGTTAAAGAACAATCCATGAAAATTTCCATCTGGTTCAATAAAAACTTGATAATGAGGAGTATTTTAATCTAAAATTAAGTAAAAATTAATGTAACTTGTATTCGAAAACACTTAAAAAATGATGTAAAAGTTCTTATGGAATAAGAAAATAAGATTTTCGAAAAATCTATTTTTTGGTCAGAATTGACCAAAGTTCAATATTCTTTTCCCTTAAACAAGCTGAACTCGAAATGCGTAGCATACGTTATATACACACACTTAATATACCCCTTAACATATGAAAAGTGTATGAAAAAATACCAAAATGTATCAAGGTATACGGAAGTGTATCTGTTGACTGGATAGACATTTCTGTATGAAATAATTTGTTAATTTGAAAAAAATTTACAGATTTTAAAAACATTTAGATGCAACTTGAAACATTTTCATACGCTTTGATACATTTTGTCAAAAATGACCAAAGTTAACATAAATATATCAAGTTCTTTTACAGCGAATAAAAAAGTATAAATGTACTTATATTAAAAAAAAATAATACAATAAATTTTAAATATTAATGATTTTTGGAAAAGTATTCCAAACTGTATTAATTTGTTGAAGCAAAATTACGAAACTCTACCTTTATACACATTTTAATATAATTTGATAAATTGTGATAGTTTTTATACACTTTCATAAAGTTGAAATTTATGCTGGGGCGTGCAGTTATTTTCGAAAGATATATATTTTAGAATTCAGGGATTATTAATATAAAATATACAAAAATTCATCTATAACTTAACTTCCAACATTTTCATTGATAGGTTTTCTTTTTTAAAAGCAATAGAGTGAAAATCATCATTGAAAATAAAATGTATACGTACGAATTGAATGTTGATTTTCGACATCATAAAATAGCATAAACTTAGCTTTTATAATTTCGTTTTTTGGGTAAATGTCGACATTACGCCATTAGCACGGTGTTAATAGATGTAAAATATTCTATCCCTACGAGGTTGAAAAAATTATTATGAACAAGTAAAAAAGACTTATAAAATCGCATATGTATTTTTGTGGCACTATCGATACCGAGAAAACCATTATAACCATTATAATCCCGCAACAACTCTTACCCGTTTCAAAGCTCAATGTCCTTGTAATTATAAAAACCAGAATCACTTGATCACGCAGTATGACAATATACCTTATACGGTGATCAAAGAAAAACTCTACTCAAAGAACGACAAAATACATAATGTGTCCTTCGCTTATGATCAGGTCTTTATTCTTATCAATCTACATCCCAAATTCTGTATAATATTTTAGTACAAGATCTTTTTTAATTGCTATTTTCACGTATAAAATCGTTTTGATGCTTTGTATGTATAATGTACAACCCATATGTATCATGTTTATTAGTTCAATATAATATACAGAAAAATGACCTGTAAAGAATTTTAAAAAAATCTGTTTTATAAAAATAATGTTTTTATGTGAAAAACCTATATTTATAAAATATTCAGCAAAAATCAACCACGTCGAGTGCAAAACTGATTAAATAGTATGCATAAATGATAAACAACTAAAGATAATATAACTTTATTTCATTATAACCTCTGCAAATTTCATAAAATCTGCTTTTGTAATTTACGTTATTTTAGAAGTCAGTATTTTTTTATTTTAACTTTTAACCCAATTCAATTTGTTTGGAATTCATAAAAAATCGCTTTAGATTTACAGACAATTAATCCTTCATAGTATGGAATAATCTGAAAATTATGAAATACTAATATATATTTAATAATATTGTATAACTTGAAATTATTTTTAATTAGATCTTTTTAGTCCAGTTGCAACGCCGTATTATATGCACGTATTATCTATAGCCAAATTATGAGTCGTTGATGCAGATATCAACGATATTTGTAATACTGGCAGTATAATAGTAACAGTTAAATTTTCATTCGCTGAGTGAAACATATTTTAAGTTATTTTTTCTTTTATAAGAATATTTACTTTTATGTATGTACGTGTACATTCATGTTAAGCCAAAAAATTGATTACATTTGTCACATATTTTTATGAATCTGTATTATTTGTGATATTTCCCTTTATGGATCTTGTCAAAAGTTTAAAAACAGGCAAGTATTCTCTTATATATAAATATACACCTTTATAACTAAATATTATAGAATAAATCAATATAACATAAAATTAGTTAATGTCAATTACAGTTCGATTTAAATAAACTATGTATGTACGTATATAATAATAATTATATATAATATAATATTAATAGCTTCGGTATTGCAATCTTTCCGTAACGTTTATATATACTTTTAGAAATTGATTCGTGTTTGCTAAAATGAATGCAGTAGCTATAGTTGCTTTGGTCAAAAAATAGAACAAAACCGTAAGCGGGAGAATAAAATGTGATTTACAACTGAGAAAAGACAATGGCTGGAGCTCCAAACGATAATGTATGCGGATGCCATAGACTGGTACTGGAATACTAACTTGTGATTGGTCGTTCAATGGTGCCAGCGTTACAACAGAAAACGATAAATAACTGAAGAACAGATAAAACCTTTTCTTCTGCTGTGAGTTTAGCCAAGGTACAGTGTAACTTAGCAGTTATACACGTTTTTAAATCTGTAAAACTATAAGACTCTTAATTTTACTATTTCCAAAAGAATGAAAAATTTATTGGTTAGTCAGTACTGTATCTAATAATAATTTCATAAATAATATATTTAAATTTATGTTTAGTAATTTTTACTATAAAATTCCCTTATTCTTTTAGTAGAAAAATCTAGATAATTTCTAAAATGATTCTAGTGACAAATTTACAATAATTTAGAATGTATTAGATATTTAATTTTTACTCTTACCAGGTCTTTTTAGTTTTATACATATCTGATTAATTTTACCGTTTGTATACTCATATTGCTATCTACAGGTCACTAAAATTGTTTTTAATAACGCTACAATATTATTTCTTTAAACGAAAGTATTTATGAAACTGTAAAAAAAGGATTTTTGTTTGTGTACTTATATATTTTTTTATAAATTTTATCTGTATAAAATTATTCGCAAGCGTAGTAAATTATGAATTATTCTCAATTACGCCTAAATTTAACAATAACACTGCAAAAAATAATGTTCATGAAAAATCTTTGCAATGGTAATTCGATGTTGCCACAAAACGAACTTGGTGAAAAATAAAATCGAATTTAGAGACATAATGGAAAACGGATACATTGATATCTACTCATATATACTGCATAAACCTTACAATATCAACAAATGTAGTGTATCTTGTAAAATGCATGCACAACTATTTTCATAATAAACAATTATTATGAAAATTTTCAGCAAGTCTTTACCCTTAAAGTGTAATGGTTTTATTCTTGTACTTTAGATGACAAAGATGACATTCATTCTTAATATTCCTATGCAGTAAATTAAAATAATAAAAAATTATGAAAAAATTGTATAATACCTCTGAACTAGTTTTCCCTTCAAATTTAATATTACAAAAATTTATTTTTTATATTTATAATTTTACAACCATTAAGTAGAAAAATATGATAATGTCTTAACGATTATTTTAATAATTAAAGAAGCCCATTGGCAGAGATTTTGTAAATCTAATATATTCTAATTCCTTAATGATATTAAATTATTTACAATTTTTTTCAAAATATTTTAGAAAACGTATTTCTTATTGTTTTACAAAAGATTAAAAGAAATATTAAATTAGGCATTAATTTTGGTTTAAACTAATAACATTATTAAACACAAGAAATTATTAATTAACCAGAAACAACAATCATATAATTTTTCATTTCTTTATAAAACTGCTCTTTTTGCCAAATTTAAATTAATAAGTTGGAAATAGTACATTGTGCAACTAGTGCAATATGAGACGTAGGCAAACAGAAGTGTGAAAAAGTTAAAAATTTTCGTAAGAGTGTGCTAATACAGATATTGTGCTTGGAAAACAGGCGCAATAAAATACTTGCTATGCATGCGTTAAAAAATTTTTTTTAAATTTTTTATAAATAGAAACGAACGACTTGCAACATTAATTACGATTACCACACCAGAATGTTTTCAAATAATCTGGACTTATATGCCAATAAAACTGGAGTAAATTCATACATAAACAGCCTGTACTGTACTGATATTATAAAAATCATAATCCTGCTTTAATACACAACTATCCAAGCTCTCTATAATTATTTCTCCATTCGATAATTATTCCTAATTATTTCTATAATTTTTTAAAGAGATTTTAATGAAATGTTTAAAAAACAACAATATAAAACTGTCAGAGGTTTTGAAGCATCGATGTAAAAATACGGTTGCATGTCTGATGTGTTTCCTAAAGCTATGTTCTTAAATTGCCACGATACTGGAGAAAAATGTCACCTAACCTTACAATTTTATTATCAGCAGTCAGAATTATTTTTTATTTTTTTCTATTTTAGAATAATGATCAGTATTAAATTTTTAATATCAGTGACGAAATATAAAAAAAAATAAAAAAGAACAAAAGGTGAGATATTCTGCAATTTCTTTAACTTCTCTACAAATAAATATTAAATTCGGATCATGTTATTTTTTAATTAACAAATAGAGAGATACAAGGCATACACCAATCGGTGGTTAATTTGATACAGCGCTTATTCATGGTAAAAAATCAAGGTAAATTAGGAAAGTAGTTTATACTCAATTTGTAATAATCAATTCTGTAACTGCAATTGAAAAAAGCTAATGTTTATATTTGTTATAATTTTCGTAGAATTGAAAAAGGCAACAAATTAATGGCCGTAACGTCATTGTAACAACATCAGTTAGATTAATTTTTTTTTTTCTAAACTCTAATAAATTTTAAACCAACTTCAACATTCCGGTTTAATGCATTGTTTATTTATCAGTTTGTATATAGTTTCTTTCACAAGTGCTACTTATTCTCCTGATTATTGTATATTTAATATTAAATGAGTCTTTTTACACTTTTAGTAGATTCCCTAAACTTTTCTGGATTTTTAGACGTTAGCGAAATTACATTTTGTAATTATTAAAATTTATGGTTTTTCTTAGATTATTAATAGCGTTTATTGTAAAATTAAATAAAGTTGTTTTCGAAACACTATGCGAGAAGTTCAACTTTTCATTCGAGGTAAGTGTGTGAGAAGTAGCTGGTTATCCCACTCCTCGAAAAGCGCGGGAGAATTACTTCTCACACACTTTTCCAGGAGTGGGCTATCAAACTTCTCGCATCTCATTTCGAAAAATAGTATGTGCAACTCGTGCACAATGTACTATTTCAATAACTGTTAAAATAAACGTGTCCCGGTGTAAATTAGTCTCAAATGCATCTCATTTGTTCCGATCCCTCCACGCTCGATGTAAGCGTACGTGCGATGGCGAGCGATTTTTCACACCTTTTCGCTTTTCTTCGTTTCACCTATCGCTGAACCACTTGCAGTCCGCTGTGACCGCTCGCTAATTGGCTCATCTTGCAAACTTTCATTAATTAATAAATAGAAAACTTCTTGATAGATTGAAAAACGAAAGATAAGTTGTTCTTAGAATTTCGCGATTTATCGATTGGTATCTAGCGTATACGGTAAAATCCGTACACCCCCTTATATTGGAACAAATAATAAAATTTAAGGGAGCTAAGTTCGAATGAATTGATAGTGGTTTTGTATTTTACTATAGCAACCGTTTTCTATTAGTTTTTCATGGTTAATGGGAGTTAGATGAACATCCGCAGACTATTTAAGTCCTATCATGGCTCATTAGAGCTACGTATGATATAAGAAAAATAGTCAAAACTATGCAGATTTCAGGTGTTACTGGCAGAAATCTTTGAGTGTTTCCCGTTATAAAACAATGACTTTTACAAATTATCTAAAAAGAGTTATGTTTTCAAAAAACACTCCCAGATATGTGTCCGTAGCATAAGTACCTGAGAATAATGAATTATGTAAGCGTTACTGAATATTGTAGAAATATGATTTTTTTCAATATCCATAGTTTTAAACAAAATACAATTTTTTTCATTTTTTAAAGTGGCATAACGTTTATTTTAATATGAAGAATCAATCTACTTTGGACAGGTAAAAGTACCAATTATATTGATTTTACGCGACTTCAAAAATCATGAATCAAGGCGTACTTCATTTTAAAAAACCTAATTATTCGCCAGCCCCGTGTAAACATGATTTATATATATATATATATATATATAGGGTATCCCAAAAGTATGGACACACCTGGAAATCTCGAAAACTAGGGGTGTTAGAAAAAAAACTTTGAATTCAAAAGTTTCCGCAAATCAAACGGCGCATCCAATGGTGACCTTGAACTTGACCTTGGGTTTGACCTTTGCGGTCATTTCGAGGTCAAGTCGAGTTTTTTTAACAAAAACCATACTTCTTCATTCCAGAAAACTTGTCCAAAGGTCATTTACAAATTTTACACTCAGGAAGGTTTTTGGTCGAATTCACAATTTTTAAGAAATAAACCCTCCCATTTGCACACCTGAACTAATCTCGGGACAAAGAGGTCAATTTTTGTGAATATTCAGGTATGCATTCATAAGATAATTATCGATTTTGATGTGCTTTGTTGTTTTCATTCTGAATTAGTTCTATCAACGCACTGATTCTTTTCGTTGATTCTTAGTTTCGTTTTCTGTATTTGAGAATGAATCGTCTCACAGAACGTGAACGAATAAGCATCCTCATGATGCGAGGATGGGGTAATATGGTTAGGTCATATCGTCGAGTTGCGGATCTGTTTAACGCAGAATTTCGGCTACCGTTGCAACCAAGAATTTCGAAAAGACAGTGGGAAAAACTGTTTCTCGTTTTGAACAAACTGGTAGCGTTAAAGATCGGCCCAAAAGTGGAAGACCGAAGACAATGACTGATCATGAAACCTCTTTAAAGTTGGCATTATCTTTCGTTGAAAATCCTGGAACCTCCGTTAGACAAGTATCTGCTGAAACTGATGTTTGAAAACTTCTGTTCACAGAATAATGAAACTCGAGAAGTTTCATCCATATAAAGTGAAATTGGTACAGGAGTTAAACGAGGATGATTTCGATCGAAGACTGGAATTTGCCGAATTAATGATGAACCGTATTGATGCTTGACCAAATTTTTTAATCGAAATAGTTTTTTCCGATGAAGCTACCTTCCAGTTGAATGGTAACGTTAATTGACACAATTGTCGGTTCTGGGCATCGGAGAATCCTGACTGGTTTTTGGAATCACATACACAACAACCACAGAAACTCAACGTTTGGGCAAACATAATAAATGATAGAATAGTAGGGCCATTTTTCATAGAAGGCAATTTAAACGGAGAAAAGTATGAAGACATGTTGAGGAATCCAATTCTGCCTGCGATAAATGATATTGTCGGTGACAACTTTAACATTACTTACTTTCAACAAGATGGAGCACCCTCGCATTACGCTAGAAATGTACGTAATTATTTAAATGAAACATTTCCAGGACGAGTGATAGGCAGCAGAGGAACCATTGACTGGCCACCTCGTTCACTTGACATGACGCCATTAGATTACTTTTTATAGGGTTACGTTAAAAGCAAAGTTTATGCTACAAAACCTGCGAATTTAGAAAAGTTGGCTCAACGTATTATTGAAGTAATTCAGGCGATCCCAAATGATATGATCCAAAAGGCAATTTCAGCATTTTATAATTGTATGGGGTATTGTCAACTGAATAATGGAATACATTTCGAACATGAACGTTAACTTTTAGAAGTCACGATTTCTAAAAGATGCTAGTTGGACTTCACCAGTCGGACACCAGCGTGTCTTGCCTTCACTGACTGGGCATCAGCGTGTCTTGCCTTCACTGGCTGCACCGTAAAATTGAAAATGTCAGTTTCAAACGGATCGAAAACCAAATCTATGACCAAATCTTTGAAGGTTAAATACATGGTCAACGTCAAATGCACCGTTTTATTTGCGGAAACTTTTGTATTTAAAGTTTTTTTCTAGCGCCACTAATTTCCGAGATTTTCAGGTGTTTCCATACTTTTGGGACACCCTGTATATATATATATCTAAACTTGTATGATTATATATATAATCATATAAAATTATATATGATTATACGTATATAAAAGGTCACTTATGCTGACATTTTTCAACATGCAACATCACTTGTGCTGACACGGACGGACTTATGCGGACGTCAACATAATGTCAAAATTTTTTCTGTAGTACAACAGTACTTATGCGGACTCTTCAGTATTTTAAGGGCACTTGTGCTGACACACAAAAAATTTTTTTTTACATTTTTTGATAATTATTTCTGCACTATTAGAAGCGGGCGCCGCAGGCGAACACCATTGGGGGTTGGGGGTTGTGGGGTTTTAGGTTATTATACAATTAGAGCAAATTTTATAAAAATGTCAGCATAAGTACACATACATATATATATATAATATAAGTATATTGTCTATGAATATATATAATTGTAAATAGTTTTCTACTTAGAACTTTTCATTTTCACTTATGTACATTCATGCGTGGCTGCATTTTGTTATATATAGTTATACATAATTGTATAATTATATCGGTCGTAGCGGTAGCGCACCGTTGCCAAGTGCAAGTCATGTAAACGACCCTATATACTTGGAAATAGTACTTTTTAACACCTAAAAAAATTCCAATTTGCTTTTTAGGGTTGAAAGCTTATACAATTAAAGGCTTCTCGCTTTCAGAATAAAGATATCAATTTTGTCTTTTATTTTTAAAAATGCTTTATTAATAAAGATGGATGCATTCTAGAATAAAACTTGTTTAAAAGTTTCGTTGCCATTTTTCAGTATATGAGAACATTTTAGTTTTCAGGATCATCTACTTTCCGATCCACAATGATGTTCTCCCGGGGAATTTTATTCAGCACAGCATCCCTCTTAGCACCATAAATTAATCTAAAACCCTTATTGTTCAGTCTCTGTAGTCTAGTTTTCTGTTCAGTAGATGCATCAAGACACACAACAGAGCAATAGTCGAGATGCGGTAGAACTAAGGCAGCAACCAGCCTTTTGCGTAAGTTCTCGATGATACATTGTCTAATAAACCGCAAGCTATACATAGTTTTATTTACTGTTTTTGTTACTTGGTTAATATGCGGTTTCCACATTAATAAAAATAAACCAAATTTATTTAACACATTTACATATTTATTTGAACCAAACATTATTACTTGTGTTTTTTGAGCGTTCAGCCGAAGAGACGCACGTGTGGCACACCAAAACACAGATTGTGCCGCTTCAGATAGACGGTCGACGCCTTTCAGAAGTCTATCCGCAGAAACCTGTAGATAGATCTAAAGGTCGTCAGCATAAAGAATGTGCTTGATGATCTTATTGTTAAAAGTCTCACGCAGGTCATTGATATAAAGACTAAAGAGCAATGGGCCAAGGAATGAGCCCTGAGGAACAACCAAATGTGTATCGAGATACTTAGAACAGCCATTAACCTTAGAAATAACGCACTGTGTACGATCCTGTAAGTAAGACTTAATCCACAGAAGTGCACACCGAGAAAAACCCAGATCACATAGCTTTCTTAAAAGTCTTGTAGGAAAATTGGTGCCAAATCCCTTGCTGAAGTCGAAGAGCATCAGCAAGGTAATTATCCTTCTATCAATGCATATGCGGATGTCATCCATTAACTTAAGCAGGGCTGTTTGCATACTGCGGTAGTGTTGATACCCTGCTTGGAAAGGATCAAGAATGCTATTCGCTGTCAGGCATTCAGTTATTTGAGAGTGTGCAAGCTTCTTCAGTACCTTAGAGAGAAAACACAATAAGGCTATGCAACGAAATCAGAAGTAGAACTTGGTGCTGCAGTTGTTTTAAGAGCAGCAAGTTGTGCTCTCTTCCAGGCACCAGGGAAGACTTTCTGAGCAAAGGAGCCCTCGCAATAACACTCTGCGGGATGCCATCCGCACCCCTAGCTGTAGAGGAGAGGGAGAGAAAGAGAGAATGTAGAATGTAGAATGGAGAATGGTTTTATTGAAGACCGAGGGGTTTTACCCCATTTGGTCAGTGATAATATATAACAGAAACAATAAAATGTATACTTTAAAAATAAAAACAAACAATATATAAATTTCAAATTGAATTTGAATTTGAAATCCGATTATACTGCCTATAAATACGGAAAAAAAGGAAACTAAATGCAATTTTGAATAAAATTTGAAATAAAATATGTAAATAATTGAAAATAGATAAAGAAAAATAAAAGAAAACTAAATAAAAAGAAAACGTGAGAGAGGTAGTCTCTTGAATCACTATATAGTGAAGCTCGATGTCATGGGCTGGGATGCTGGCTCTACTGATGCTTGAAGGTGGGTAAAAAGACTGGTTTTGAAGCTAGGCACACGATCCGGGTCGAACTCCAGAAGCTCCAGCTGATTTAAGTGATTGGACGCGGTGATGATGGAAGACGGCTGGAAGAGCGCGTGCCCACGTCGACGTTCAAACACGTGAAATTGACGGCGATTTAGGTTGGGTTGCGATACGCCAAGATGTTGAACGTCAGAGAGCCTATGAAGAACTCTTAACATTTGACGTGGAATTCGATTTACGTACGAGGTCCAGTTGAGAGTGGGGGTAATTATCACACCAAGATTCTTAACATGGGAGGCGTAAGGAATAGGAACCCCGCGAACTGTGACTTTGGGGATGCTCTCGAGGTCAAGGTGAGAAATGAAGGGTTTACTGGCCAAGAGCATAGCCTTGATCTTCATGAGGTTAAGAGAGAGACCGTTTTCGGCAGCCCAGATGGCCACCGCATCTGCGCCGCAAGTAATCGCAGCGATGCCCTCACGAAGGTAAATTTGAGTGTCATCGGGGAAGATAATGTGGCGCGCGACATTCAGAATTAACGGCAAATCGTTAATGAAAGCGATGAAAAGCAGGGGACCAGGACGCTTCCCTGCGGAACGCTTTGAGTAGACCCTGTCATGGAGATATCCGTAAAACCACGCGAGGGTAGCGTCGGAGCACATAAGGCGCCTGAGCTTCAAGAGCAGGAGATCGTGGGGAACCGTATTAAATGCTTTTGAGAAATCAAAAATGACAAGCACGGTTATCATGCGCTTGTCAATGGCCGCCCTCACGTCATCTAATACCCTTGAGATCCCGTCTGGATGCTGTGACCCTTACGGAAGCCGACCTGTCGAGAGTCAAGGAGGCCAGACGCCTCTAAGTGCCGAGAAAAGTAGGATTGGGCATAAAAATGGTCAATCCTACTGAAAATTCCCACGTGGCTTCCCACATGGGGTCCTACATGGAGTCCCACATCTCACCGCTGCAATGAGGCGGTAGCTACAGCCACACCACCAGTCTTGGGCTGGTCACTCTCCTGCACAGCATGCTGTTGCGAAGCAGAGTAACCATTCCGTCCACGGTATGCATCGGCAATAGCCCGCAGATTAGCAGCGAAGGTGAATATATGAGGGCGCTCGGCCCCCTCCTCCTAACCAATAATCTTCCACCACTATGCCAGATGCATTTAAAGCCAAGCCTTAATGCTAACTGCTTTAGGCTTAAAAATTCCCTTAAAACTTCAACCCCCCTGACAGCAATTCATTGATAAAAAATTTTCTATCTGGCAAGTGCGTAGCAAACTCCGAGTCAAGAGCAGTAGATTTGTCATTTTCAGTAGTAAGCTAATTATTTGAATAAACGCATTTAGCGCGAAGGATATCATATAAGCGCTTTCTACTGGCGAGACGAACCACACAATACGCCTCGTTCTCCACACCACGCCAATCCTAGGCTCCTCTCCTCGCTCATCGCTCACGACGCGAGGCTGAAGGACACGAACACAGACAACTTCCTTCCTATCAAGAGCAGGAAGGATAGTGTTGAGTGCTGCGAACGCGACGTTATCAAGATTAACGCCTGTACGAGTTTCATCACAAATGCCATTTATAAGAAGTTCGCAACTTTTGTTACAGAGCTCAAGGAGATAAAAACCTACGATTCATTATTAACATTTATATTTTCATTTTCAACGGTATTATACATACTAGAGAAAGACTGCTAAGCCAAGCATGATACGTCATCGACCATGGTCGAAAACTTGAAAAATTGGGAATTTATTTGGTCTTTTAAAATTGAATTTTCCGGTATCAACTTTAGACGATCTCTATGCAGACCCTCTAGTTGGAATGACTGCGAGCCCAGTTTGCGGTCAAGAGAAGAGACCTGAGTACCAAGTTTATTAAGCAACTCATTCACTGCTGGTGTTTCAGTTGGAAAATTAATAGCAAGAAGCATCTGCTCAATACGCGACTGAAAATCGGCCAATGTTCGACCAAGCAGCTCAAACTGGCAACCTACAAGATCGACCATTGTCGATGAAATATTTGTCACATCTAAGTTATTAATATTATTATTACCAAAAGCCGCTAAAGTTTTCGCTTGCGTCGATGTAAAAATTGAAGGAGCCTGCACGCCGACAACCGGCACAGCAGCTGTAGCAAGCTTAGAATACTTAGTTGTTGTTGTAGCACTCACACTCGCGACGCTGACCGCGCGCGTGTTTTCACGCGGGCTGGCGTTGATATCGTTGAGTGGGGAGAGTACGTACAGGCAGCTCATGTGTGTGCATGCCAGCTTTGGCGCTTGCGCTCGCTCTCGCTTGCTCTCTCTCGCTCTCTCTCTCTCTCTCTCTCTCTCTCTCTCTCTTGGAGTTTGACTTTGACATCAATGGGGCGCTTGAATGCCTTAGTGTCAATCTATTGGAGGCTATAAATGAACTTGCACCGTTGAAAACTGTAACTCCTCGTAGAGGAAAGGCCCCATGGATTGGAACTGAGCTTCAGCTATTCATCAACAAACGCAACGCCACGCATAGACGGTATAAAAGGACTGGGAGTGCCGCTCTACTGGACGAATTTCTTCACTTGCGCAATGAGGTCGAGGTGGGCATGGATCAGGAGCGTACCTCCTTTCTTAGTAACCAGCTTTCTGACGCTCTTGATCATGGGAAGGATATTTGGAGTGAAATGCGTAATCTTGGCCTCTTGCCTAAGAGCAAGGAGGAGCTACATGGTTTCACCCCGGACGAGCTCAATACACACTTTGCGGGGGTGTCAATCTCGCCTAATGAGGACATAGATAGCGTACTAAACATCATACAGTCTGCATCTGATGATGGTTTTGCATTTCATTCGGTTACTTTTCCAGATGTAGTTCTCGCCATGTCTCATTTTACATCTCAGGCGAGGGGTGTAGATGACATACCGCATAGTGTTGTTGTGAAGTCTCTGCCAGTGTTGGGGAATTATATAGTCCGTTTATTTAACTCCTCCTTTACTC
>UELU01140796.1:9241-23841 GCA_900490025.1 Megastigmus dorsalis | reverse complement strand
ATATATATATACAGGCTACCTGTTTTTTTTTTTTCTCGTTATTTTTTTAATATCTCATTAAAAATCCTGAAACTTCTGCATTTTTAGTTACTTTAGTGTTGATAGAACATAAAAATAGAGTTTAATTGATAAATTTTCTATATATAGGCTTCTGTGACTGAAAGGGTTAAAATGAGTAGAAAGTTGAATAATGTAGGTTGATACGCCCGTGCAGTGTAACTAAGTCGACGCGCCACGCGGCGCCGCGCGGTCTTTAACATACTCTATCTCGAAAAAAACGAAAAAGTACCTTTTTTTATTTATTATTTAAATGTAAAAAAACCTCATCTTTCGATTGAACACACTTAAAAAAAGATAAAATTGGTCCATCTTTGAGAAAAATGAAGAAAAAGTTTTCTTTTTGAATTTTCAGGGGAATCAAGGGGTCATAAGAGATATGACCCCGAAGATTACCCTAGAGATACTAGACCTAGACTGTGTTACGGAAACGCACGAGATAACGGACGCACTCAACAAATTACTAGAGGTGGACGCAGATAGGAGGGTCTCGGTCCAAATCCCAAACAGCCAAATTTTTAGATGATGCGCAAACATTAAGCTTAATACTTTTATGCTATGTTATAAGCTGCAAAGGTGCAACCAAAATTTTTAATTGTAACACGTTAACAAAAACGGAAAAATTAGATTTGATACTGCAATCGTTTCTTTTTAGAACGGTAATTATTAAATTATATTTTTATAAAATTAATATATATCCTTTTATTAATATATTATTAATTATATTACAGCATCTGGAAAACCTCGATTCAGAATAGAATTTTAATACCATAGTAAATGGTATCAAAAAATATATATGCTATTACGCCAGATGCAAAACCGCACCCTACTATTGTAGTGTGCGGTTCTTATAAACACATCAAGAACTGCTATATAGTAATTGCACCGTACAAATTAAGAGCAAGAAATCTAATTGAAGTGGTAGATGTGTACATTAAATTATTAGGCTTATTCAAAATGGGCTTTACGAATTTAAATGAACACATCTACTATTTTATGAGGTTTCATGTGTACCGTGACAAAGATTTTAACCCGTGCAAATGCGTCATTAAATTTTGCAATATTTTATGAGATTAACTGAGCAAAAAAAATAATTTACTTCGAGTTAGTTTACTCGAACGCCGCCTAGTCGGATTCTCGCGGGTCTCTATATATCCTAAGGAATACTTTTAAAAAAAAAAGTTGGGTTTTATTGGCCTTGTGAACTATGCACATTTAGCCCAGATACTGTGTGATCTTTTGTCCAGTAGGACTTTTTACTTATCAAATTCTTTGTGCCCAGTGGGACTTTTCAATATTGCCCAGAGGGACTTTTATGTTTCAATTATTTGCCCAGAGCGACTTTTTATATTTCGATTTTGCCCAGTGGGACTTTTTATATTTCGATTTTTTGCCCAGTGGGACTTTTTTATATTTCGATATTTTGCCCAGAGGGACTTTTTTCTTTTTCTGAAACGATGCCCAGGTGGGACTTTTCTTTCAATATCGCAGTCATGGGTACTTTTTCCGTCCGAAAAAAACCCGAAAAATTTCCGGGCTCCAGACGGGAATCGAACCCACGACCACTTGAGTCGCCTTGTTTAGCAGGCAAGCGCCTTACCCACTAAGCCAAGGACGGCTCAGGAATACTTTTCCGGTCGCGGTTGCGCCTTCGCCACCTAGCGGTCGGATGGGCGTACTAATGCGCGCGGTATATTCGGTACATACACTTGTAACATTTCGTCATAAATTCTAAGGGCTCTTGCACGTAAAAAGAAATAGCGACGAATAACGTCTGACAGCCAATCAAAAGCGAGCTTTAATAAGACGTATTCCTTTCTGCTCCTCCAACAAGGAACACGTCATTTTAAAGCTCGCTTGTGATTGGCTGTCAGACGTTATTCCTCGCTATTCCTTTTTACGTGCAAGAGCCCTAAGAAACTTTTTGATCCGATCGGTACTGAGTAATAATCGATTGAAAATCAGTCGATCGCGTCAATCGGCTATAGCCGCAAGCAGAGCTTTAGGAATACAGAGTGGCTGTAGCTTTACGGTGATTGGCGCGATCAACTGATTTTCAATCGATTATTACTCAGTAATTACTGATCGGATCGAAAAGTTTCTTAATGATTTTTTACTTAGAATTATTCGCTCTATCCAATTCCGTCGAAAGTGATAATCTGTTCGTTAACATCCTGTATATATTATACTCAAATGAATAATTCGAAGACATATATAAGTATATAATATGATGCAAGTTCAACCAAGCCACGATAATTAGAAAAATCGAATTTTTATAAGGCAAAGGAATGGTAAAAAATATAACTTAGTAATTTATATAATTAGAATAGTAGATTTACGGATATTTAAAATCATAACAATAAGAATATACTCAATGAACAACATTTAAATTTTATCTCATACAAAAAATATATATTAGATAAAATAAAATAATAATACAGATTTAGAATACCAGAAATTTATTTTCTAAAGCTAATTTGGATAATACAAAATATAAATATTATGAGGCAACGCACGGCGTGAGCCCGCGCGAGAATAGTACGGTTAACACGTAAACAGATGAACTCGCGAAGTGTCGACTATAAAAAAAAAACATGCTGCCGCTCACGGGGTAATGCAGATTGGCTGTACAACAATTACTTTTATAAATCACTTTCATTGTTCATTGTTCATTCAATATTCATTGTTTTTCACTTTCAAATTAAAGTTTAATTATTTTGTATTTTTACTGAACGCTATTTTACTCTGTTTGTAAAAATAAGTCCAAATTTAACGTGGCAGCGAATGGCACCGCCCGATTACTGAATAATTACAAATAATTAATTCTGACATAATAACTTTGCTTTTAATTTATTTGACATTATCAAAGCATAAAAATATTTTTTTCTTACTACTTTTTTTCGTGTTTTTTTTTACTTATTTTAAATTTCCCTCTCTGGCACTGCCATTCTTGGTAACGCTGATCTTCACTGTTTCTGTGAAAAAGAGCTCGGACTGACCCGAAAAGTCGTACAGGGGCGCGCGCGCAGGTCTTACTGTCTCTGGCATAGCGAGTCGCCAAAAAATTATGCGAACGTTCGCGTCTCGTGTAAGCCATCCAGGAGTAAGGTTCTCTCTTTCTCCTCCATGTCTACCGTCCGTATGCAGATGTGACTCTCTCCAGCGGAGAAAAAAGGAGATTGATATTTATAGGGACCGAAAAAGCATAAAGCGGACGTTTGGTCTTTTTCACACCAGTATTTGACTTTTTATCGTTCTTAAATTTTCTACCACGTCATTGATTTAACTTGTAAACAAGTATTTTTCAAAACTTTGAATGGAACGTTTTAATGTTACGCGCGAATTTCGCAGGATGTGTATTATACTTTTTTAAAGGTAAGTTTTAGGCATAAAGATTTCACTACTTTCCAAGAGATTGCAGATAATACAAATTACGATTGTATATAGATAATTTTTTAAGTGCTGTAATGACAAGGACGTATGGCCAGGGATGTGGGTTCTGGAACTCCTTGAAGATTTCGGGAATTACTTTTTGTGAAAAATAGTGAGAGACATGGCTTAACGTTTTTACAAATAGACCCGTAAGCTGGTACTCGACAAAATCGAAGTACTGGGTATCATTATGAAAAAAATATACATGGTTCTTTAAATTTCAAATATAATAAAATTTATTCCAACCTCAGTTGCCGAATAAATTTTCCATAAACAATTACTTAAAGTTACTTTATTTTTTTGGGTCATATATATGGAGTCGTAAGGTATCGCAGTATTACGTACACTATTACTAATATGTTACTTAACAGAAATACTGCAGTTAATAATGTAAAAATAGAATATGAAAGTTGAAGATTTGTTATTTTTAATGGTTGAATGAAAACCGGTGATAACCGAACTAATTTAAAAGATATTTATATCAGAATTATTCAAATTTGTCCAAATCAAACCATAATTTCACAATCTTTTTTTTTCATTTATTAAGCAGCTTATACCTACAGGTATATCGCTGCTACAGTTTATGATACATAGATATAATTGTATGAACAAAGAATGTTCATGTGATATAAGTACAGTTTACTCAATACATAGTGTGTTACAAACAGTGTATGTCTAAAGCTTCAGCTGCGAGAGGAACAATTAAATTTCAAGATTACACTCTTTGAAGAAGGTGACGAGATATTGGCAAGCTTTGTTTGTTGGGCTAGCGTGTAGTGATTCGACATTAAAAGGTGGAAATATTTTAAGGGACTTGAGAGAGCTGATGAGATGAGCTCTTTGCACATTGTATAGCTCGCATTGCCATAGCACATGTTTTAGATTCTCATTATGAGAGTTACATTTACATTTAGGATCGCGTATGTAGTTTTATCTGTGGAGAGATTCCGCCAAGTTGTAGTGATCTGCTCGACATCTATTAATAGAGACAACGGATTCTCTGCTGAGCCTAGATCCCGCAAACCATGGTTTTTTTGCCCTTTTTGAAAAAAAAGTTAAAGTATTTAGAGCCAGTGTTCGTGCTCTTGTGACGATTAATCGTGTCAGACTCTGATTGCGCATCCCGCTAAAACATTTCGTATAAATCTGAGAAGGGAATGTTGTTTATTTCGTTTGTCGTTTTATGAGTTGCGCCTTTAGCCGCTCGATCTGCTATGTCGTTTCCTTCAATTCCTATATGCGAGGGGATCCAGAAGAATTGTATTTTTGTACTAGATTTAGAATTCGAAATTTGATTAAATTTTTTTTTAATTGTAAGAGTGTAATTATTAGTAATGAGTTTGGAAAATTGAAGAGATTGTAAAGCACTTAACGAGTTTGACAGGATGAAAATTTCACGGTCTTTGATTACTCTCACAACATCAAGCTCATCGCATAAAGCTATACATTCTGCCGTGTACACCGAAGCCAAAGGGTTGATACTTTTTTGGATACAAATATTGAGATCAGGGCATAGGCAGGCGCTACCGACCGCTGTGCAATTGGAAATTTTAATTCCATCGGTGTAGATGGCAATTGCATTGCTTTTGACAATGTGTTCGTTTAACAGCGTGTTGGGGTTTCGTTCCTTTATTAACAAGCGGGCCAGTTCAGTATTTATAGGGATTGAGGTAACAGATGTTTCGTAATCGCGAAGGAAGACGGGAGGACTGTCGTGCGATTCTACTATATCTAAGAGTGGCATCGTAGCAAGAGTACAGCTGCTGATTAGAAAAAAACCGTGTAAGGCTTAGTTTTTCTATTACAGAGTTTGGAGAAATTATTTATTATTTTAGCAGTAAAAGAGCGTTTATTCGATAGCATTTTCGCTAAGTAGCAATGATTTTTCGCATAAATATTTCGCCCGTTGTTTGACAAGTATGAGCTTGGATTCAGCACTTATTACATTATTTGGAGTACTATTGCGGTAGCCCAGGGCAAGTCTGATCGCTCTGCGTTGGATTTTTTCTAATTTGTCGGCTAACCCGATCGTGGACGGGTAGTATACAAATAGACCGTAGTCGATGATTGAGCTCACATAGCTTTTATAAAAGGTGAGAAGATTGATGGGGTCTGCGCCCCACCATGTGCCACACAAAAATTTTATGATATTTTGAGCCATAGAGCATTTTTTTATGATCAATATGTTTTCGAAAGGTCATTTTGTAGTCAAGAAAAACCAATGAATTTGGTTTTGCTAGGGGTGAGTTTCAGGCCAAGGGCTAATAGATTATTTGGGATTTTTTTAATGGAGTTTTCGAGAAGTTTTTTGCCTCGCGGAATGCTTTTGCATTTACAATAAAAGGTCAGATCGTCCGCGAATTGAGATGAAATAACAGACTTGGGTAGATTAGAAGTGACTAATGCAACGTATATGATGTATAGGAGCGGGATCAAAATACCCCCCTGAGGAACGCCTTTGTGTACAAGCCTAAAGCCATTTTTGATGTGTTCAGAGAAGATGAGGCGTTCATGAGTTAAAAATTTAATAAAATTAAGTATCCAGTTAGAGCAACCAATTTCACAATCTTCATTTTATACTTGCGAGTCCGTAAATAACCACTAGATCAAAATAGAGTGGGATAATACCGATCATATAAGATTTTACTGCTATATATTTTTATTTGTAACAGTTTTATTTGATTTCAAAGGATTATTCTATTAGTTTATAGCGTCCACAATAGCAATATTTACAAGAAAAATTTAGTTCATAATACGATTTATTTTAATTGAATCTGAAAAACAAAATTAAAAGTGACCGAAATTATCCTCAATGTTTAGTTGATTCCAATCAAAATTTATTTATTAGTTTGAGAATAATATTATTTATATAAGTTCGTAATACTATAGCTAAATATATAGTTTTTTAAATAAGATTTGAAAAAGATAAAAATTGCCAATAGCTTCTAACCTTTTTTTCCCAGACTACCATTTAATAACACGGTGATTAGAATTGCATCGATAGAATGTTGTTTTTCAAATTAAGATTTACCAAATTCACAACATTTTGAGCATTATTTCTTTTTACACTTTTTATGTTTTGATTTTGTAAAATATTATCAGAAAACATTGTTTGATATTAGAAAATATTTATCAATCACATTTAATAAATATATGATTTCTTACATAAAAACACACTGAAAACTAAGATTGTGTATAATTACTCGATAAATTGAAATAAGATGTTTCTAGAACTTAATATAAATAATATATTTACTTTTACTTTGATATAAAACTGTTGGTGAGACCCGAAAATTACTATTTGCTAATCGTAACTTACTTTCAAGAACGAATGATTGAAATAACCCATGAAATCCACATTATCCCGTTATACCCTTCCCTAATAATTAAAAGGAAACGTTAAGACACGGATTATTTTGCATAACAAGTAATTCCTGAGAGTTTCATGAAATTAATTGAATTTAGTTGAAAAGTTAAGTTTTAAGTTGTTATAGTAAGACCCTGCTAGGAAGTTTAACGATATTGCTTCCAGATTGAAGCTAGATTTGAATGATATACTTATGATCTGGTTGTATTTCTGACGACGGTTTTAGATTAGAATCCGGGTAGATTCTACTTAATTTTTAAAATAGCATAAAAATATATTTTATTAATCATTATTTTACTTATAATGAAATATTGTATTGAGAAATACAAAAAATAATAATTTAAAGCTATATTATGACTATTTGAGGTTAATTAATCCGTTTAAAAACGTCCCATAAAGACATTTAAAAATCGACCTTCTGCTCGCGAACATAAACCATGTACCATAGGTGCTCGTTCTCAATACGCTCTCGAATGAACAGTGTACGAGTGTAGAGCAACTGTGTGGCAAGACAGTTATCGTATATTCGTTATAGTAGCTGTACAAAACAAGAGAGCGCTCCATGTACTTTGTTTTGGTATGGTTACTGCCTCCCCTTGTTGGGTCGTCTTATACTGACCTAAAGCGAGGCATCATCTCTTCCGCTACGGCCGCTAGCGCTGATGTAAAGGTTAGGTCCGCGTACGGGGACGTATTTCTTGTCCCGCTTTGAGACGTCAGACGTCACAAAACGAGGCGTCAGCAGCACCGAAACAAAAGTACAGCAGCGTAACGGGATTCTAGGCAGCTTGCGATTACATTCTGCCAAGAAATTACCTGAACCGATCCGCCTAGAAGCTGGTGTACCAACCAGCTCGACTCGTTAATTTTCTAGTAGGGAAGACTAATATGTAATATTTTATATTTTATCACTGATTATCGGAAGTAAATGCCATTTAAAAAATCTTATGATTTCAATTTATAATAATGAGGTAGAATAAATTTAATTCTGTAGGGGAAGAATAACTTAAATCGAAAGAATGTTATTGTAAAATTCTTAAACAAATTCAAGCAAAGACTAAAAGCTACGAAGCACAATACTTGGACACCATTATCGGCAACCCTATACACCTAGATAACAAGTTCGATCGAATTCCATACCTATCATTACCGTCTTCGTCGGTTTTGTACACCTAGACGTACAGTACAACCAATAGCATCACCTGGACTCCACAATCGACTACATCCATCACCTGGATATAGTGTTCTCTGAGATTCTATACCCAGGCATCAATGTTGCTACAAAACTACAAAATTAAATTGATTTGTGTGTATCCGAAATTAAGTTTAAGTCCCTCGCAAATTTAAATTTTGGGGAAAGCTTAAGCCCTTGTTTGCGTTAGTTAAAAATAATTTTTTTTCTATGGCGGAACGCTCGAGATGAACTTTTTAGAGCTAGAAAAATAATTAACCAATGATTTATTAACGCATGCAAATAAAAGTTGAGCAAATTTTGAACTTTGGACGCTAAGTCAAGTTATTTATTAACTTTTTTAATTTATCAAATTAATATGACGATTGATTTACGAATTACTTATTGATCATATAATGACGTTTCGACAACTAGATTATCGTCCTTATCAGGATTAAAAACATTTTTAATAGATGTTTATAATATTTTAACATAAAAACAGACAATCAATTTTACAATTACAAGTGACTAAAACAATATTTTACAAAGTACCTTATCGCAGTAGATCGAATATAGTCTATTATTATTATTATTGCACCAATCCAATGTTTGTCTGGATGTATCACTTTTTCTTTACAAAATAAAATAAACATTAAAAAGTTAAAAAATATAACATGATTGAGAAATCTGATTCCTTGCCAAGGACAAGAATTTTCAGTGTCTCACTTTGTGCTCCTCTATTTTTGTATTTAAATATGCACAATAAAATCTCAATGTTTTTCTTTTTAAAATCGTGTATAAGGACTACAGACAAGAGTATATGGAACAAAACCAAACACTACTAAACAAGCAATAAAATTACAAATAGAATTGAATCAGTCTTATATGTTATCACAGTAGTGTCTGTCGTACTGACTAGAAATCAATCTTTGAATCGATATTTTGATTTACGCCAAACAATACTAAGTGATTAAAATTAGTCGATGTTATCTATTTCTAACGTATTATTAAATTCTGAAACCATTTTTTACTATTAATTTGATGACTAGAATATGAGGAACACAAATCAAAACTATACAGTATTTTTTTATATTTAATTCTGTTCAACAGTGGTAAATAAGATTTGTGTAGGTTTTTTGTGTCTTCTTTTTTGTTTACAGCATTATGTTGAATATTTAACATCTCTGAGAGTCCTACGATGCGAATTTTCTTCTCTATCTAAAACTTTTACATTTTTAAAATCAAATTGATGTGTTTTCATGTGTTTATTTATTACGTAAGGTGTATCTTTTGTAAATTTCTCTCCTTTTCACCTACATAATTGGCATCACAATCTTTACATTGAATTCTGTACACTACATTATTCCTTTTTATTTTTTCAGCTTATCTTTTTTAATTTATTTTATTATTTGTACATGTATTTGCAGAGGAAGTATAATATTTAATAATTACTCGTTTTTATTTTAATAAGTTTCAATTTCGAAAGATATTGTTGTATGACTCCAGAGAAGAGCAAGAAAATCTTTAGAGAAATTAAATTAAAAAAATTTCAAACAAGATTCGGCGTCATCTGATTTTATATTTTATTGAAATGCATGGCAAACTCTAAAATACTTATACCGTTTAAAATGAATAATGTTTAAAATAACCCTGCTAGAAAATTAACGAGTCGAGCTGGTTGGTACACCAGTTTCTAGGCGGATCGGTTCAGATAATTTCTAGGCAGAATTTAATCGCAAGCATGCCTAGAAACCCGTTGAGGCTATGTACGTGCAGCCGCACAAAACAAGAGAGCGCTGCTGTACTTTTGTTTCGGTGCGGCTGCCTCCTCGTTCTGTGACGTCTGACTTCTGAAAGCAGGACAAGAGATACGTCCCCGTACGCAGACCTAACCTTTAGGTCAGCGCTAGCGGGGGAGATGATGCCTCGATTTAGGACAGTACAAGACGTCCCAACAAGAGGAAGCAGTAACCATACCAAAACAAAGTACATGGAGCGCTCTCTTGTTTTGCGCAGCTGCTCTACACTCGTACACTGCTCATTCGAAAGCGTATACAGAACAAGCACCTATGCTACATGGGTTATGTACGCGAGCAGAAGGTCGATTTTTAAATGCCTTTATGGGACGTTTTTAAACGGATTAATTAACCCCAAATGAACATAATATAGCTTTAAATTATTATTATTGTATTTTTCAATACAATATTTATTAATAAATATAGTAACGATTAATAAAATATATTTTTATGCTATTTATACCCAGATTCTAATCTAAAACCGCCGTCAGGTAACGGAGCTTCCGTCCAGAAATACAGTCAGATCGTAAGCATATCATGCAAATCTAGCTTCAATCTGGCTGAAATATCGTTAAATTTTCTAGCAGGGAAATACAACAAATTACTATTTCGTACTCAGTTTTTTAAAATCGTATTTTTATACAACGCATTTTTCTACAATAAAAATGAATCACTTTTATTTAATACACTGAACTTCTCTTCGCAAATTCTTAAAATTGATGGCGAATTACAATCGTATCCATGTACGTACGCGTACACTCGTTCATATCAGTAGTTAAGCGAATAGCTCACTGTTTTGGCGGCAAAAAGTCAGAGGGACTTGGCTCTATAGAGATTTGCATGGATAATGTCAGAAAGAAAGTTAGGGAGTCCGTGTGAGACATTTCCTTACCAAGAGTAAGGAAAATAGGGGAGAAGCGAGTGATTTGTTTTGCTAGCGCTGATTTGCGTTCAGTGATCGAAACTATTTTTTCCCTATGTTAGACGCGACGATTTGAATTCCGGTAAAATTTACTCCGTAGCAAGTTTCACTATAAGCCGATTTAGATTATGTGGCAGTTTCACAGCTGCGAGTCGGTTTATCGTCGGGGTCTTTTAATCCTTTCTGATGATGTTTAAGTTCGAGGTTAGCAAATTAATGTTCGGTGTTTTCGTTGATCCGTACTTTACGAGACTTGGAAACTTTGATGAATTGCTCATCTATGAATTAAAAATGAGCAAATACTTTCGCGCATGTTATAGCTTGTCAAATAAACAGTTCAAACCAATTATACAAAGAAAGAAGAAAATCTTACTTTAGGAGTGTTTTAAATATGACTGTTTATGTCTTCATATTGTATTGTGATGCTTGCATATTCCGCTGTGTTAGTGCCTTATTCTTCCCACCCAACGAAATATCATAAATGCAATCAACAGCTTCTTCGCTTATGTATTGGTACTGAGGAAGTTTGAATATCATCTTGAATTAATAAGATAGCGCTAAGATGATATTTAATTAGTCAAGGAAACACCATGGTTCAATCATTTATACAGAACATCGTACGACAAAATTCAACATTAAGAAGTAACATCTGACGCGAATGGCTATACGTGACAATACCGTAATTTCTTTTGTTAGTTATAGCAACGTTTATAAGTAGAGGTTTTTTGGCTTTGAAATATGTTAAAATATCTTGAATGAACCAAAAGCTTTTGTTATGCCGCTTTTAATTAAGTTAAATAAATGATCAAAAAAGAATATAACCGTGACACAACAGAAACAGCGACGTTTATTCCATTTCGAACGCTTCCAGTAATCACACATAGAGATAGAGCAGCGTCACACGTGCGCTAGTTGAACAGCATTGCGCGCGCTCTTATATCATTCTGACGTTGCAATGCAAGTCTAACCTCCAACAAATTCGTCTGTGATACGCTCGAGAGAAGATCAGCGTACAAGGTCCGCAGGAGAATCGAGTGAGCTTGTGGAAAGAGTCGCGTGATCACACTTTTTATAAATATATATAATTATAACTCTTGAGGTATCGCGAGTGTGATAGAATGGTTTTCGATGCACTTGTGTAGATAATGTGTTATCGTATTCCTGTCACCCGTGTATGTGTAATTACTTCTGGGTTATTACAGAGTAATTTTGATGAAAGTATGGCAGAGTTCATAAGATGGAGTAGCATGTATGTTTTATGTCTACCCGGCTAATATAGTGTTATGGTAACAGAATAATATGTTGAAAGAGTCAATTACTCTGCGTTATTATTATCTGATGAATTTATCTTAGCTTAGAGATTACATTATTGATTTAAAAGTATATAAGCACTAATTACAAATTATGGCGCACCTTTTCATGATAAAATGCTACACGATTTAATGGAAAAGCACAGTGATTATTGTGCTTATCTTGATTGTTGGTGCCGATCGTAATATTGTGAAGAAAAAAATGGAGCAGCAGATTTTTATGTAACAATTCGCGATTCCAATTTGAAAAAGTTTTGCAGTTTTCCAATAGCTTCTCTTGCAGCAAAAAGGCCAAAGAAAATCGAATATCCTCCGAATTTTAAGCATCCATACCGAAGCCAAAACAGTTATAGAGCCGATATTATTTTTCCACGCCTCATGACGTGGCAAGACACGAACTCTCGTGGGGCGAAGGGAGCGAGTTAAAAAAGAAGCAGAAAAGTCGGCGCGGAATGAGGGGAAAGGGGGTGAGAGAGAAAGAGGCTGTAAGGCTCGTCCCCCTCATCTGGACCGCCTCCAAAAGAGCAGCGCCATCCGCGCTACCCCAAGACACCCGGGGAATCCCCCGACTTCATAAATCCAGGCTCGCTCGTTCGCGCGCGCGCCTCCCGCTCTCTCCTTACGCCTCCGTCTATACATATATGTATATATAGATAGCGGCTCGACCGCATAACTGTTTCAAACCAATTATTATAAATAAAATGTGGCCCGCGGGCCGTATAATGACAAACGGCGGAAGCCCCAGCGGAAGGAAAAAGAAGGTCTTTGCCAATGGCTGCTGCTGCCCATGCCGCCGCCACTGCAGTCTCAGGAGTAGAGCTTCCTCCCTTTTACCGCGAGCGTGGCTGGCTGCGATTTATCGGTAAAATAGTGAGAGCGGGAAGAGAGTGAGGGAGAGAACGGGGGGGGGGGATGCTTTGGCAGTCCGGCAAGGAGAACAAAATTCATCCAGCCTTCGTTGGATTCGGATCATTGCTGTTGAATGAACGCTTTGCGAGAATCTAGTGTTGAGGTTTATTCGTTTCTATTTTCTGGACTGAGCTGTTCACTTACCAAGGAGTATTCGAGCTTTATTATTTATGTAACGATGCTTATATAGAGCTTTATGCATGAAGTGTCTTTAATATTGTTTTATTTGTAGATATAGTTATTGGAAACTCTAAAAATGTATATTGTATGTTTATTAGGTGTTGATAAATTGTTGATCAAAAATAAATTGTTTTCAGTAATACAGATAGTAATAATTATGTAACATAAAAAAATTCTTATCGGTGATATTATTCTAATGCTTTATCAGCTACGACTAGGTTAATTCGATTCTAATTTTACAGGTCCACAAAAGTACTCTGTGTGTGAAATGAAAAAAGGGATCATAAGGCTTATTTTTAAGAAAGCTTAATAAAACGGATAATAACTCCGTTCTTTTATTTTAACTGAAATATCCTTTTTTATTTAATTTTTTTTTTAATTCTAATAGTGGTACATAAAAATCAATTGTATCTCTCTATTTGAAAAGAATTTTCTACGATTTTTCTTGCTTGTCGGTAAGTATAAACCCGTATTAAGTTCAAATGCGAATGCTGTCCAGCCAGCCTCAAAAAGTTTGATTTTAATGCTTTTTTTTAAATGCTGTGCAATAGCAAATAAAATTTATAGGAAATTCTTTCCCTTAAGTTAAAGAGGGATAATTGAACTTCTATTTGCTTTTTTTATTAGCATTAACAAAAAAGATCCATGACAGTTGAAGCCGAAGAACGTGGTTTTTATTCGATTTTTGAGTTTTTTTTTTAAATGATCCATGTCTTTCATTTTTCACTTCAGATTTGTATATGGGAGGCGAAAAGATAGAGTAAAGTGGTCTCAATACCAGCACAGAGTTTTTGTAAGCCAGCGTTATTACCTTAATACTTAAATTGTGTCAATGAAAAATCCAATATCTATAATATGACAAATTTTATGATTGGATAAATATTCGAAAATTTTCAGCAATGATTCTTGTAAAAAGTATTAAATTAATTATCATTAAATAACTATAATAGTAATGTTGTATGCATCAGCAATTTTATTTTTTCTATCACAAGTTATTATTCCTAAACTATTTCTAAATGAATATGTATAATTAATAAAAGACTATGCATTCTTTAGTTGAAAATCAAAGGATCTTTCCTCTTTAGAATCTAAGCCAAGATTATTTTATGAGATTGAATTGGCTTCAGATAATCGGAGCCACTTCCCAAATCCAGGGCAGAAAAAGCCTGTTCTCCAACTCATCACCATAATAATCCGATGCTTAAAGGAGAAAGAGACCGGAACCGCTCGATAGCTTCGGAAGACAAAGTAGGACTGCAAGCATCTGGCGTGGCATTTGCCAAACAAAGTCCCACGAGCTTGCCCTCATTCAATTTGCCGTCGATATGATAATATTCATCGCGAGCAGTCGCCTCCACCTCCTCAGCAGCAGCAATAGCAGCCGGAGAAGCAGCATTAATGTCCACAAGCTTGGCATTCGTGGCGACACTGTAAATAATGTTTTCTTTTTTTTTTT
>UELU01140795.1:0-11607 GCA_900490025.1 Megastigmus dorsalis | reverse complement strand
GCACTACGCCGCTCAAGTCCAAATATTAATTTGCGTTGTAAATAGAAAAAGATATCAGTGAAAGAAAAAGCTCGTTTATCGCTACTGCTTCCCCTTAATGAGCTTCAATTATGATTTTCAATTTTATATTAAATTTTACATACACTGAAAAACTATTAAAGAAAATTAAAAATTAGAAAATTTTTCAAATATACACTGCGCAACAAAATTATCGCAAAAAAATTTTTCATCGAAAAATTGACATGTTTCAAATGCTTGCAATTCGGTCAATTTTCATCGTATTGAGATAATTTTTGCTTTATTTTTGTAGGGATTTATGTGTACTTTCAGGAAAAAATGATATCCAATAGCTGCGAGACAATGCCACATTGCTATGTCTTAATCGGCCTACCAACTTTTTTTCTTAAAAAACGGAATAGTTTTTACGTTTGCCTGGATTACCAAAAATTTTTTTTCAAAAATCCAAAAATACCATCTTCAAGTACATTTTCCAACGAGTATTAAAAAAATCGACTCTCTACGATTTCTTTTGACCGAGTTATGCCATTTTAAAGATATTCCTATGTTTTAGCCAAATACCGACAACATCAGCATTACCCAACCCAATACGTACCGCGAGGAGGTTGTTGGTCGGACTTACGCATCATTGTAGCCCTGAAAAGGGCCGATTATGTGAACCATTTCTTACATTAGGGACCCCGCGGCTCGTTACTTCCGCAGTATTTTTTGACTTCAAACCCTATGCGCCTAAAACCTTTAGTAACGTGTATTGCCACCTCGCTGACGAATTACCTCTCTTAAACGTTGTTGCATATTAATGCATGCACTAATTGAATCTTGAGGTATCTCGTGTCAAATTTCATTCAGAATTCTCTCAAGCTCTTGGAGGTTAGCAGGAGATCTCTTTAAGTTACGTAATCGCCTACCCATCATGTCCCACACATGCTCTATAGGATTGAGGTCTGGGCTATTAGCAGGATGAGGCAATACCTCTACGTTGTTTCCTTCCCAGTAAGTACGAGTTATCTTTGCAGTATGGGGGCGTGCATCATCCTGCATCAAGATGAAATTAGGGCCCATTTGCCGACGCATTGGAATTACGTGAGGACGTAAAACTTCGTTTATGTAACGTCCCGCTATTAGTCCTGGGGGTGGGATAATCACTAAATCTGATCGATGGTTTATTAATGTTCCATCCCATACCATAACGGATCCTCTACCAAATGCTCGAGTTGGATCAACGTGATGTGGTGCAAAACGTTGTCGTCTACGACGCCAAATTCGAATCCTAGCATCGTTTCCGTAGAGACAAAACCGAGATTCGTCTGTAAAAAACACATGTCAACTACTCTCTAGGTGTCCAATGTCGATAATTACGGGCGTAATTTAGACGAGCTCGTCGGTGAACTGCTTTTAAATTAGGCAATCTAGCACGAATTCGTGATCTCAAACCCCTTTCATGAAGGCGTCTCCTTATCGTCTGAGCGCTAATTCGTCTGCCTGGTAAAGCATTATCCCCAATTTGACGCGCAACCTGTCTTGGGTTGCGCAGAGTTTCATTAACGATGTTGCGATCCTCTCGATTCGTAGTAATCCTATGTCGACCTTGACCAGACCTCCGGCGATAAGAACCTGTTTCTTCATACCGACTAAAACCGCGTGACACTGTTGAGCGATGAATCCCCATTCTTCTGGATATATCGCTTTGACTCAGTCCCGCTTCTAGCAGGGCAACAATTCGAGCAGATTGGATTTCAGTAAGCCGAGGAATTTCGATTAAGAATATGTTACTGAAATTGTTAATTGCTGTGTACGCTGTATAGTAAAATTAATATTAAATGATCTTCCGCCTTAACTCTTGGCCAGTATGCCGCTTAAATTTTAACTTTATTTTTTTTTAATTGATTTGTCGGTAGGGTTGGTAATTTTACCAAAAATGTGGAGCTGCAATATTAAATGTAACGAAAACGTAGTGGTGTAATTTTAAATAAAGCTACACTTTTCATGGATTAATTTAAAAAAAATAATGGGGTTTCTTGGTTTATGAGGGTTTAGAATAGCTCCCGGGGCACGAATTTATTAAATGTAATCTGATAATTTTTCAGGGCTACGTATCGGGTAATGATGATGTTGGCGGTATTTGGCTAAAACGTAGGAATATCTTTAAAATGGCATAACTCGGCCAAAAAAAATCGTAGCGGGTCGATTTTTTTAATACTCGTTGGAATGTGTACTTTAAGATGGTATTTGTGGTTTTTTTGAAAAAAAATTTTGGTTATCCAGGCAAACGTGCAAACTATTGCGTTTTTTAGAAAAAAAGTTGGTAGGCCTGATTAAGACATAGCAATGTGGCATTGTCTCGCAGCTATTGGATATCATTTTTTCCTGAAAGTGCGCATAATTCCCTACAAAAATAAAAAAAATTATCTCAATACGATGAAAATTGACCGAGTTGCAAGCATTTGAAAAATGTCAATTTTTCGATGAAAAATTTTGTTGCGATAATTTTGTTGCGCAGTGTATATAGAAACTTATATAGAAAATTTGTAAAGAACAGTTTCTGAAAAACGGTTTTTTCATGACCAGCACTGTCGATTCAAAATTGCAAATTGAAAATTTCATATTGCGTTTGGAAATGTGCTATGTAATGTTAATTTATTATTAAAGCCATAAACCATTAAATTTTCTTTATTTATTTCATTGCAAATATAATTTTTTACATCGTTTATTATAATTTGTATATTTTAGTATACCGTGCTTCCAAAATATAATCTTTTTGCGAACATTATAACCTTTATAAACAGTGAATACAAAATGTTAGCATTATGGATGCACATCATGCTAGCACGGTGTGTCTGAATCGTGAAAACGAGTTTAAAATTTTGAGCGGCACGCGGTAACATAATGTAAGCATTTTGAAGACACGACGGGAGCTCCCGACAGATGGTGGCATGATGTGAATAAAGTGTCTGCATGGCGTATACGCACGCCGTGCACCTAGTACGAACGGCATGCGGTGTTCATTGGGTTGGGTATATATGTAGAGCTGATCGGTTATAGCCCGTGCCAGAAAGGCAGGTCTATCACCAGTGACCGTAAAACCTTTGGATTCTTGACCGCGCGGCGGGTTTAACGAGATACTATTTGTGAGTCTGTAGGCCTCTTTCTCGAAACCGAATATGCGTGTGATTTTCTCATTAAAATGTACTTAATGAGCATTCAGGCACTCGCACACTCTACGGATGGTGTAAAAACCTTTTTTCTTCTTCGATGGACCAATCTGTAAATGCTTATTAAACTCATTAATATGATTTATGGCATGAGCTAAATCTGTAATATTTTCATACACTCCAGAGGGGAAAGAACAGTCATAATACGTAGCGTCGTTAAGATCTTCTGCTGTCTTTACGCCATAGTACCCACTAATTATAAAAAATTACTCTCATGATCTTATAGCATCGAGTATGGAATTTGAATTTCAGTTAATCCAACACTCCAGCTTCCCTGTAATCTGATTTCGTGAGATAAATGCGTGGTAAAACAACTTGTTGTATTATCTGGATAGTATAACATACTACTGTTACTAGGTAGCACTAGATAAAAATCATCATCATGTATATTGACGTTCAGATTGATATAATCTTGTCTGCCTTAACCCAAGAGTTAAATTTTTCAGGATAACCGTACCACTTTATTAAGACCTCTTTCTTATTTCCACGCCCCTTGCTCTTAATTACACGTTCACTTTTAAATTCAGAATTCTCTGTTACGCGTTTATGGCCGACTTGCACTAATTCTTCAGGATAAAAAAATACATCTATTTTCTTACCCGCTAAGTCGGTTAATTCGTATGTGTACAAATTTTTCCGAAACCCGAGAAACTTTGAATATCTCCTCACTATAGTTCTTCTCATAAGCTTTTGCAAAGGTGCCTTTTGTGCGACTGATCCGCACATAAAAACCGAGCTCATATATATGAGTTCGACTTTGTCGGCGCTGATTCAGAGACCGCTTTCTCAAATTTTCCCAAGCAGTAGCCGCATTGTAAACGTTCACTTTGGCAGGTATTATTTTTGTACCTGTGTACAGAGTATGATTGTAGGCTCTGACGATATTTTCTAGTACATCTATATATTTATGAGTATTTTTTTGAGTTAAATATCTATACATACGTTCTTTAAGTGCACGATTTAAATGCTCTACTATTGCTGCTTTTACATCGGGATTTTGAGCTACACGAAACAGTATATTATATTTCTTAAGAAAATCTTAAAACTGTGATCCTATAAATTCTTTTCCGTTATCCGTCTGCACCATTATAGGTACGCGACCATTTGATCTTTTTAATATCTTATCGAATGCACTTGCGACGCTGCGAGCGCTTTTATCACGCAGCATTTCAACCCAAGCGTACTTACTGAGCACGTCTATGAAAACTAAATAGACAATAGCCATTATTATAAGTTTTGAAAGTCTGCATGTCGCACAAATCCATTTCCCAACAATCGTTAATATTTGTAACATTGTAATATAATCGCGGAAATCTTTGATGAAGAGGTCGGTGTAATGTATAAGCATCTTGATTACTTAACCAATTATATACACGTTTCTTCTCTTTCTGATTAATTTTGATCAAATGACGTGCACCGGCGTAGCCGACATTGTCCGAAGTCTCGTAATATCTTTTTTCGTACGTGTTCTCTTCTAATAGTCTCATCTAATTGGTTAACTTTAACCACTTTGTTTGCGTATAATTTATTCCCTTACGTCGAGCTCTCAGCGGTGGCAGCGGCTTGTATAATTCTTCACCCGAAGTACTTATATTTGTTGAACTTTTTCTCTTTGCGGCCCGACGTTCAACTGGCCTTAATCCTTGTATGAGTTTCAGCACTCTTTCATTACCGACCAAGTTCATAGGTGTCTCGGTCCCTGCAATGAATTTAGCAATTTCGACTCTACCCGTCACTTCTACATTACTTTTTTTATTTCTCAGGATATCGTTCACAAGTTCTACAATATTGGAATGCGGTATTATTTTGCCATCCAGTAGAACAGTTCCTGAATCATCCCATTTCAAACGGTGAGTATCCACAGCTTTTCAGTGTTTCAACAATAAAATCCGTTTTTTCTTATATGTTTTGGGTACAGTATCCAGTATTGTCTCTTCGGAAATTGGTGTTAATGCGACCTCCTCAACTTCCTGCTCCAATTCGGTTATACCATCATCGCATTCTACTTTTTTAAAACGAAAATATCTACGTAAAATCTGTAGAAATATCTGAACCGTTTCTCTTTCCTCGCTCTTAGAGTGTAAAATATCATGCATTTCAGTATTGAATCGTGAAAGAGTATCGCCATTCATTTGTACACTATGTTCGATATATAAATCTTTCTGATCATTGCGAATCTCGCTGCTGCTACTGATGATGATCAGTAATACGCTCTCACAAATACAATGAATTAGATTTTTATCGACTGAGCGAAGCAATGCTAAACGCTACTGGCCATCCACGTGACAAAGAGCATTTAAAACAGCAACACACTTTTTCGTAAAATGACAGGGTACACAATCTCGATGGCCCCTCAACGACGTTTTCACAGCCATAGCTACTCTTACAATGACCTATATGTATTGAGTATACGGTTATTTTAAACCTTTATATTTTATACGGTCGGGAAAAATAGCTGTTCGAAAACGAAATTCCTCCTTTGTGTTTTGTTTTGAATCCAATAAAAGATAACCGCGTAATGGATATAACACTGATATTTTTATGATGACTACCCTTTGTAAATAAATCAAGTATAGTATTGTTTGACGATTCACGCATCAAGTCGTCGATTACTATTAATTTTTTCTTCTCGTTATCGTTAGAATAGTCGGATGCCTGAGGCAGATCTTCACGAAATTCTATTGGATTATTTGTATAATAACGGGGCAGTAAAAGTGCAGTTCTATAAGCCTCCTGCTACTCGGCATAATAAAATAATATTCTGTCAAACTTGCAGTCGCAAATACTTGAAAGCGTGGCAAGGAATCGTTTAACAAAAACGATTTTTCCACAACCCGTTGAACCACTCACGATACACGTAAAAGGATATTTCCATCACGTATTCATCTTACTGACTGAGCTCTTCAATGATAATTCTAGATTATTTAAATTAAATATTTACTTAGACACCAGGGGCGGCGGCGGCGGCAGTGGACCAGGACGCGAAAATTAGCCTTTCAAACGCGTGTCGCGCGGCGCGCAGCTTAGCTTATAGAGTGCGCAACTTAGATTTTAGAGCGCGTATCTTAGCTCTCGACACGTGCAAATCAGCTTTTACAGCATGTGTCGGGCAAGTAAATCAAATTAAGATCAGAACTAAGTAATGCGGAATACTTTTTAAGAGGGGGAGGGGGGATAATGGTTAAAAGAATTTTATACAACTATAAAAAAATAAAATTTATTTTATTCATAACATAGTTTATATACATTTTACATACTAATATATACAGTAATATTTTGATTTGTAGCCGAAGAGTAAGGAATATTGAGGTGTAACATAACGACGCTTTTTCAATACAATAGAACAAGTTTTAGTTTCGTCAATTGTCACAACCTCGTGCATATTAGTTCGACGAATCTTTTTGAATTTTAATCTTATATTTCTATCGTCTGCGCACTCATCGGCTGTAGTCTCTTGCATGCAACTCTCTGTGGCATCTAATCATTTTTTAACACTATCAAAATTTATTTTCTGTCCGTTGGAAAAGTTCAGTCGTATACCTTTGATTTTACAACATTCAAACTTTTTATCACCATTCTTTGTTAGATAAGCGTAAAATTTTAGTCCACCCGAGAGGAAACTTTTTATATATGTACCTTCACCATAGCTTTTCAACTCGTCTGTCATGTCCCCGAGTTTCGAGCCAAGATACGGCATATATTCGACATTATCGCTCAAGATTCGAGAGATTCAGAGTTTTTCCCTCACAGGTACTCTTCTCCCACCACCAATGCTCGCGCAAAATATTTATTGTCATTGTTTTTAATGGATAATATAGAACGCTGACCTATAGAATCTACTGTTAAAGTCTTTTTCGAAATTCCTGTCCGACAGGTACATTTACAATTGTTACAGTTAAGATAAAAGTATCGTCTATTTGTAAAGACTGATTACTTTGAACTAAACTACTAATTAAAAGCCACAAGTCGCGATGTAAAAAATTCTCAACCGGTCGTAAAGAAAGGCCAGCCGAACCTTGTTTAAAACTTCGACTTCTAACGTTTAACCCTAACATATCATGCGGCTCTGTCAAGCTTACGATATAAGAGTGAAAGTCCGTCATAGCTAATTCAAGCCATACAATAGGATTGACGTGAATTGGTGTTGGAAGAATTTTTAATAAAATTTTTGTACCTGTTACGCCGAATGTACGCATGTGTTCCCGAGTATTTTCATATATAATAGAACGCTCAATCCGATCCCCCTCCTCAGCCGCCTCCTTTGTCCCCCTCCTCCGCTTCCTCCTCCTCCTCCACCTCCACCTTCATAGGAGTTGTAACCGAGTGATTTTCGGTGGTCTGTGGTAGGAGCAAGGAAACAGGGTTCATGGATCTGGGTGAATGAGTCAGGACGAACACAGGCGTTTATTTAATAACTATATTTATTAAATTGTCCTTAAGGGGAAGCCGTACTAAGAAATACGACCTACCTTACCGGTATTCTAATTATTCAATTTATGTTTGAAGTGATTATCATAAACACTTCATAATTTGGGAAATGATAGGAAATGAAATATATTTTGTGCTTCTGGTCTTCGTGTATCGAAATTCTACAATAAAATAAAAAAACATTTTCACGGCTACTAGTAGAATTGTAAGGTTAGGTGACATTTTGCTTATTGCGTAACAATTTATATGCATATCTCTAAGAAACACACCACTAGCACAACCGTATTACTAAATAGAATATTCTGAAACATTAAAAAGTACCATTGAACCCTCAACAACATTTTTATTTGAGAAATGGGAATCGCAATTGGATTCTGCACAGGAGATAGTAGGGTATGGTGCGCGTGCGCAGAAAGTTAAGAGAAGAGCTACAGAGGCTAGTAGAAGGGCTAAACCGAACGCTTCATGCGCGCAAACCGCGAGGACTGGTCAGGAGGCCACTCGCTACCTGGAGCACCAGGATAGAGAAAAGTCGTCTGAGTCGGAGCACCGGACTGACTCTGCTCTCCGACTGCGGGTGTCGCCTTTTATAGCCACGATAGCGGCGGCAGCGGCGGCGAAAGCGTTCGGCGGCGTGAGCTGCGTGCGCAGCTTTCTTGCGGGTGGGGGGTACACGCCTGTAACCCTCTGCGCGAAAGCACCGAGGCTTGCCGGATTGCAGTAGTTGAGGGGTGCTCGTCGCAGAGTTGTATCACTCGTATAGCTGCCCCTGTCTCCTACTTGTATAGCTCCATCTGATGACAAAGCATCAGCGTCTATCGTCTCCAGAGGAGCGAATAAGTGCATGTTGGTATTGCAAGTATCGTCAGATGAGGAATCAGCGTCATAAGAAGAAATCAGGATCTGTTGTACACGTGTCGGTTCCGAATTGTAGCGTTCCCGAATTTCTTCAATCCCTGCGACCATACCGTCAACCCCCTCTGCAAATTGCGGCACTGCAGCGGGAACAGGTATATTTTCCAGCGCAGGTATATTTTCCGGTGCAGGATCGGCCTCGATTCTATCCTCCTCATCCTTAGGCAAAACTGAAAATAAAAAATAAAACTATTACAATTTCATTCCTGTAATAAATATTTTTAATATATTACGCCACTAAAGAGGAAAAACGGCACAGGGTAAATTGACAGCCGAACCGAACGCAAGCACGAGGTTGTCCAAGTTTCCTCCCGAGTAGTGTATACTTCTTTTTTTGCCTTGCGAGGACAAAAGTGCCACTGTCTCAAACGACCACGAGAGAGAATGTGATACTCTTGGCCCCCTAATCAATAAAGGACTTTAATTGACATCAGACTTTCAACAACTATATGAAAAAAACTTTATTTGTTATTAAAGTATTACATAATGCTTTATTTTAATTATAAATTCAAGAAAAAATATTTTTACTTACCACAATGTTCCTCGTAGCATCTGACTAGTGCAGCAGCCGCTGGCACATTTTCCAGTCTGTGCTCTTGCAGAAACTCTACAGCCATCTTCACGGCAACGTTAGAACTTTTAAAAATTTTTGTGAAGAAAAAATTTATTTATCTAGGACCCGAGCAACAACTAAGTAGAAATCGAAACTCTCGTTTCAGTTCTGAGCACTGAAGTACCTGTAGGCGCTCACGCCACTGTCTGTTGCACTTCCGCGCTACCCCGGGAGCATCATGCGCTAGTTGCAATGCTACGCGACAAATAATTTTCCTAAAAGAATCTTCTGACGCGTTATACATAACGACCATCGACATTGCTCCTTGGACGTTTCACATAGTAACTGATTTTTCTACGGAAATAAATCCCTTTTATGTACCCTGCAAGGCTTAATAAGGCAAGGTATTGTAATATAATGTTAATAAAAAAACAACCCAATTTTTTTAGGATTTTAAATACATGAATCTCAAGATATTTTTTCACTTGAGTCAAAAGATTTACAATACAGACCAAGAAGTTATCAGAAAAATAAGATTTGTATATTTACTAGTATATCTCTCAATTATAAACTCCAACGACGGTTTATGACCTAGTCTGCAAGATTTGACATACTCATCGTCACATTTGCCCTGCATTACATATATATAATTATGTGTATAGGATATTTATGAGTGCTGAAGCAGAAAACTGTTTCCCTTCAATATATGAATAGAACCTTTGTTTACAATCTTAGCTTGTATCGTTCACAGAATATATTTACGACGTCTGTAGATATAATGGCCCCTAATCAATACGTAAGCAAACCATTCTTAAATGGGTAAAATTTTAAATACGTGTCTCGTATGTTTCACACTACAGGACCGTAAGTTCTTTTTACACATCAACGTGTTCCTTTTTAAAAAAACTTAACACAGGGTCGGATAATTTTTACAACCTCCGTAGCTAGAAAACTCGAATACACAACTGATGCTTGTACTCAGAGCATGTGTGTGAAAAATACGTTTTCTTGCTCAGTACAACGTACTATCGAGGGTTCGTTTTTACACATCAATGTGTTCCTCTTTTAAATGTTATCGCTAGAAAAACTCGAATACACAGTCAATGCAACCATATGCTACAAAATAAGTGCTTTTTTAAATGGTGAAAATTTTAAAATCTGTACTACAACATAATTTCCAGAGCTCAAATTTTTTTAACCTCTACGATCTTTTACGCTGTAATTTTAAAAACTATAAGAAAAAGCTAGAACCATTGATGGATTATTGTTATGATCAGCGTAAGGAAACGCGTCTTGGAACATCGATATATATGATGAAAACATTAGCCTAGTAAACGTCTGTTATGGAGTAGAAGAAAAAAAGTCTCACAAAAATATACAGCTATTTGCGAAGCAACCGCAACTAAGCCTGCTGTTATCGTTGCTGAAGATATCGATGTTTTAGTTATTTTTATTCAAACCCTTCCTTTACATAAAAGAGTTTATTTTTTAAAACCTAGTAGAGGTAAAATAAATGAAAAAATGTTCGGTTGTAATTCTTTTATAAAACCGCCGATGAAACATTTAATTGGATTTATTCATGCCTTTACAGGGTGTGATACAACATCTGCCTTTTACAATAAAGGTAAGAGTAAAATTATAAAAGAATTAGAAAAAAACACTCTTTTAATTAAGGATGCTGAAATTTTGAATTCGCCAAATGCTTGCCACGAAGATATAGCTAAAGTTGGAAAAAAAATAATTGCAGCGATATATGCAGGAAAGAAATTTATTGAAATGCCTTTGAATGAATTGCGATATACTACATTCAAGAAAAGTTCTAGTAAAACCAAGTTTTACTTAGGCACTTTACCTCCAACCGAATCCGCAGGTGTTGAACATAGCTAGCGTGTTTACTGTCAAGTTCAACAATGGCTTGGTCATAATTTTGATCCAAAACAGTGGGGTTGGAGATTACAAGATGGTAAACTTGTAGCTAACTATACCAAGGGCTCATTAATACCAGACAATTTTTTAAAAGATATTAGCTGCAAATGTTTGAAAGATTGCACTAAAACATGTGGTTGTGTCGTGTCTTGCGGAACTAACCGAAAGACGCAACGCCACATCTCAACTGAGGTACCAACAGCTGATAAGGAAGGTCACTACCGTACCAACTGCCATATACTCTACCTCATCAAGGGTAACTCCTTAAGCAACTTCTACTTACCTACAACCCTCAATCAAGACAAGACAGTCATACTTCCCTCATTTGCCGGCGCAGGCATCCAGGGTAAAGGGTATGGCCTAGCAACAAGATTATGAATTTACAAAGTTCAAATACGAAAGAAAACACACCACCACATATCACCAGCATTCTTAGCTAGTACCGAGGAATGATGACCATATATGGTAGTAACGTAGGGCAACTAACCAATCAGCGAGATTCTAACGCACCTCTATGCCTGCACCCGAACTCCTTATCTCACATACACCCTCCCC
>UELU01140793.1:23448-60773 GCA_900490025.1 Megastigmus dorsalis | reverse complement strand
CCCCCCAACCCCAGTCTCGTTGTTTACCTTTGCCTACGAATTAAATATTCACGCTTGATGTGTTTATATATAGGGTTGTTAAGGAAGTTTTACGATATCGGGAACAGCGATATTTTTCCATCAGATGTGATATATACTAACAGCTAAAATATATGAACGTTCAACAATAGCGTATATAATGCTTTCTTTGATAAATCTGCTCCCTAGACTTTGTATTTTTTTATATTATTTATATATAACTTGCAAATATCGAAATTTATAGACCAGTACAAATAAATATTGTTATATTAATTGGCTACTAGCTGTGATAGCTCGCTACGCTCGTATAGAATAGTTATAAAACGTAACTTATTATGAATTTTATGATCCATTACTATAGTACACGTGTGAAAATACTTGTAGGTTTATGTGTGTTTATTACAAAGTTAAACATTAAATATATAGTCTTATCTAACATTGAAAAGTAGATTGTGCTTTAATTGTAAATATAAAATTGGTTCTAATTGTACACACACACACAAGAAAAATATTCGTAAAGTAACAAAGTTGAGGCTAAAAAAAGATTTGCTCCTTAATATTATAGAGGATTGTTTTTGAGTGAACAGAAATTCACCTTGTCTACCTTACTTTACAATTTATTTAAAATATCGATTTAACAAGCCTAAGAAAGTCTTCAAATATGACAGTTAGCATCAGAATTGCAAAAATAGAAAGTTCTATATCGACTTACCAACACAGATTCTGTACGTGCGTCTATAAAAATCTCGTACTCACCTGAAACAAAAAAAAAACATATACGTACAAGGTTAATCAATTAGCACTCCTATTCAATTGCTTAATTCATCGTAAAAACTATCCTATAAATCCAATACACTGCCCGAGTAACACATAAAAGCCTTCAATTAATGAATAGATCGTAAAGCCAGACCAGCTGCATCATCACGTATGCAACGAAAACCGAATCAGCTAGACGCGTATAAATCATCCCTCAAAAATGAATGCGCGTCCCGTCGCGTTACACCATCAAAATTTAGGCCCTTCCTTCCTTTTTTTTACGACCAACTACCTCAGCACCCGAGCGAAATAAGCATGCGACAAAAAAGTGAAAGAGAAAGAGAGAGAGAGACAGAGAGAGAAAGTCAAGGGCCGATACACTCTTATACACACATACACACTGGATAGAAAGTCGCGTGCGCTCTTGCGTTATTTATGCTAATAAAACGGCGTAGTCGTGCAACCCTCGAGGCCTTCGTGGAGAGTCAGTGTACCCTGGCTATATAGAGGAGCAGCCCCGAGGCTTTTATAACTCACCGAAATCTCCGGCTCCGCACTCGGCATTTATCTCCGCGAAATTGGGTTAGCGTCGAAGAGAAAGAGAGAGAGAGAAAATGAGAGAGAGAGAGGAGCCTTTCGGCCGCGGGGCCCCACTGGGACCGTGTCGGCGCGTCCTCTCTCTCTCTCTCTTTCTATCTCTCCCCGTTGATGGGGTGAATTTAAACGAGCTATTTCTATCTCCCCGACCCCTCTCGCTTTCGCTTTTTTTCTCCCTCTCTTTCCCACTCACTCGTTCATTGTCGTTATTTGCATAAACTCGCAGTCTTCAGTGTTCCCTTTTCCGGTATTACTTTGATTCTTCTATTTTCTATAGATAAAGAGGTTCGAAAGATCATTTGAACGCCCAGTATTTGTTTTTGAGTCTCGTCACCCAATCGGCATTTTATTTTTTGCTCTTCCTTGTTCGAATGGATGGGATTAGCTGCAAACTTGGTTGAAAATGAGTTTGGAAAAATTACCGTATTTCTCTTTGATTTCACCGATATTTTTTTTTTTTTTTTTGTTATCTTTTGCATAAGCGATGTAAGTGCTCTTATGTGGCGAATGTTCCCATTGATTATAATTATAAGCGTTCGCTGAAAACAAACGAGTTGCCGTTCGCATAAAAAGCTCCGTGATTGCGCATACAATCCGCAAACAAAGCGCGACAAATAAACGTGTAGAGTTCGCGAATTTTCTCTTTCACAACGAAAAACCAGATTGATTCAAAACTTTTCAATCCATTTGTCGAATTGGCCGTAAACGGTAGCGTTGATGCGCCGTTCCTTGGCAATCGTCTGCACAGGCATCAAATTAGCGCTTGAAAATAAAAGGAGCCGTATAAGCTGCCATATAACAGCACCTATTTCTCCAACAGCAAGTTTACGCCGCAATCACAGTTCTCGTCGCCCCCGCCAACCTTTTTTTTTCATCCCCGCGCGTCTATCATCATCTCTTACGCTGTTATTTTCAGTCGAATACGAGGCTAAAACTCGTACAGGGACGCAAAGTTAACCGGCATAACGCTCGCGATAACGATATACTCATGTCCTGTATGTGTATGTGTGTGTATATATATAGGTATATATAGATATCCGGTTACTGTGCACAGAGTTTATCTGTTACGTCTCGGGGAGAAAATGCGAATCAATATGGCAGAGTAGTGGTGGTGGTGGTGGTGGCGTGGGGGCAGCGTATAGAGAGACCGATAACCGTAACATCAACAATCGGGGAATGCTCCATTAAGGGACGTATAACTTAGGGTTATGAGCGTGATTTCATTATGCCAGACACGCCTCGAGTGCGTAATGGTTATCCATAAAAAGAGGACAGAGAGAAAGAGAAATAGAGGGAGAGAGAGAGAGAGAGAGAGAGAGAGAGAGAGAGAGAGAGAGAGAGGAAGAGAGGATCCTCCATATCTCTCGAGGTAACAAAAATGCTCCTGGCGTCCCGAAGGCTGCGACGTTCAATTTGGAAAATTTTTATGGCTGTAACGCCGCGATCATACCGAACGCCGTATAATAGTTACCGCAAAACCTACCATTCAAATGGCGCTCGTCTCTCGCCGTCCGATCGCCAGTTATACCGACGTTATTGGCCACTTTCACTTGAAACAAATATCATTTGTTTCTTTGATTTGTTTGCTTTGATTATTATTATTTATCATCATCATATTAAACTCTATTTGCAAGGAAAATCAACTATTACAATTAAAGTATTTGTATAGTCGACTACATTAAAATAGAGATTAATGTTTTCAATGCAATATTGATTTAGACCTGCTTCTTGCGGATGCGCAACTTCAATAGCAATATGCACAAACTCTATTTTATAGCAAAATTGATTATTACGAATCGATTACGACAGAATATTACTCCAGAACGACGTACATTTAAAGCAATTTTTGTAAACAACCTGCATTTTCAAATGCATAATTTCATTTCATTTATTAATTAGAGGAATAAATATTTAATTTTTATAATAATGTTAAGTAAGTATACAAATATTGCATTCTGGAGAATCACTCATATACAATGTACGTTTTCTATGAGTAAATCCATATGAATTCGTACATACTTATTTAAAAAAAAATCACTTTTAATATAAACGATATCAGAAAACACTTGAAAATTATATCATTGTAAACAATACTTTCTACATTCAAAGAATTCTACTGTATCACTCGTGTAACTATATGTTTATTCAAATTTTACATGATTAAAAATATGTTGATGTAATCTAAAACATGAATGGCTAAAGGCAAAAGAAAAAAAGGGAGAACGAGAGGCTTTTCATGCTGAAGAAAAGAAAGAACCCCGACAAAGCAGATGCCCATATTATACAGAACGAGTCTTCGGTCCGCACGCGGCAATGTCGTCGTAACGAGCTATCGTGATTACACCGCAGCAGGTCTCCTCCCTTCTTTTACCTCTCTCTCTCTCTCTCTCGAGCAGAGTTGCGAAAAGTGCATCAGCGAAAAGAAGAGAGATAGAGAGAGAGAGGGGGGGAGAGAGAGGGGAAGATGAACCAAAGTTCAATCCCGCGTAATCTCATAATCATGCAAAAGTTAAAAGAGTGAGCGCGCACGAGCGCAAGTTTCGCAAATTTTTCTCGCCGCCGCGCTGCCACCGCTCCACCGCAGCAGTCCCTCGTTAGATCTTTCCAGTTCCACGGAGAAGACACGGACGCGACGACTTCGTTATTCTTGCTCGTCGCGCTCGCGCTCCTCTCTCCTTATACCCGTAATCAAGTGAGTATAGGTGCACGTATTTCGCTGCGTTTCTTTCTCTTTCTCGACCTCTTGCATGCACGCCTTCTCCTATACCCGAGAATATAATGTATAAGTTTCTGTGTGCCGGAAGCGGGAGATTCTTCCCTATTGTGCATAATGATTGTCTCGGTATCGTAGGCTCGTGGAGGTGTGCGACGCCCGCTTTTTCCCGACGCTGAATTTTTAAGAGTTATTTGCAACTTCAAAGCTGTACTTATTTATATCATTCAGCTTGATAGGATAAATAACACATATTAAGATATCTGACGAGATATTTGTATATAATTGATTTTTTTTTATTTTCTACACATTTGAGGCGACCCGATTATCCACTTTTTACGTCAAAAAAATTGCATTGCGATGCAGAAGCGCGTCACAATGGTAAACTTATAATGCATACAATAGATGCCAGGCTGTATCTTCTAAAATTCTCCAAACGTACTCCATAAAATTAATCAGCGGGCTTACTTTTATGTGCACGTATATCCATATACATGGGTTATTATAAGGCCGGCATAAAAGTGTAACGCCTTCTTATTCATAACTTTTATCCCCGTAACGCGAATCATTCGGATAAACAAAGAGTCCCAATTTCACCCTTATTATACCAAACATCAACGCGGATCAGCTTCTTCCCTCCCATAATATACACACATTCGTAAAACCTTTTAAGCGTGTGCGCGCACGCGCGCAAAACAAAACCAAATATTGCCAATAAATGTAATAACTGCGTTCTCTCAACGGATATACGGGCATATACAAGCAAAATGTATACACATGAGAAAATATTCATTTCGTCAATTTGGAACTGTAGAATGTGTGTCCTCGCAGCATATTGAATTTGATTATTTTTTCGGGCCACTTTCATTATAGATATACAGACGATAAAGGGCGGATTGCGACAAAGCTCAATTACATGTATACCTATTGCGCGCATCGCCGCGATACAGCTGAGCCAAGTACGATAAACTGAAATGTTACGCCTTATATTTCTATACAGTCCCTTTCCCGCCTGATATATAATCGAAACCAGTTTTAATGGCGTTTCCATATAACGTGGCAATCAATCTTGATAAAGAAAGCAAATTCCATGGTTTAACAGATGAAAAAGTGAACGTGCACACCTTCTGTAAACCTGGTGCGCGCGGCAAACGCTCGACAAACAAAAATCGAGCTTTTCACTGTATGTACATATACATTCCACGTAACAAACTGCACGCCACGAGTGCACGGGAAGAACAAAGCCATCCTATGTCTCGTCTCTCTCGCTTATAGTGCAGCATCCACTATTCGCGTCGCTCTCGCGCGCGCAAAGCTTATGGGGGTGCGGGGGTGGTGCGCACGTGCAACAGCGAGCTCGCGATTTCTCATACGCGCGCGAGGAGCGCGAGACGTCCGAGAGTTGCAAATGCGTCTCTCGAGAGAGACACGCGCGCGCTCCAGATCTTCTTCTTCGGTATGTGTGATGTCTGTGTGTTTGTGTGCGTGTGTGTGTGTGTGAGCGAGCGCCCGCGTGCAATTCCGAGAAATATAGCGAGCACCGAACGGAATTGTTTCCTTCCTGGGCTAATATATTCCCGTGGAATGTACCGCACGCGCTCGCGAGTCCAAGTGTACGCGGCAATTTTCTGGCGAAGAGTGAGAGAGGAGAGGTGTATATGTATATGTACGTGTATATACCGTGAGAGAGTTTCGGCTGAACTTTGCGCTCGCGCTTCTGCCGCGCCGCCACGATTTTGCTCCGATAGTCTGGCTGAGCGAGACAAACCGACGATTTATATATATTCGACGATATAGAGAAGACTTTTTGTTACTTCGACTTGTGATATGCGAGTGTGTGTGCAATGTCAGAGATCACATGGTTGCTTTTTTTTTATATATTAACGAGAAAATGGGATATACCAAATAATATCCTGAAAGTTTCTAAAAAATTCAGCTAGCTGCATTTTCGATGTACGGAGACTGTATATAATACATATAAAATATTAATTAAATTTGTTGCCATCGTGTACCTATCCAGACGTTAACAGCAAAGCAAAGACATGCTCTTTTCAACCTTATTTCGTCATAAAAATTGCAAGCGTTTCCTGAAATATATATATACATATATAGTTGATTGCACCAAACTATTTACTCTTATACAACGCTGCACTACTGCATTGTTCTTTATGTCGTCGAGCGTTGATTACTGCCAAGTGCCTGTACACACCCACACGCACACTCGGAATTAGTTGAAACGAAAAAAAAAAATAAAAAATAAACAGAAACAGCAGAGAGGGTGGATAGAGAGAAAGGGAGGAAAAAAAGTGCCAAAGCTCCGCCACACACAGTGCAAAAAATGATTTATAATTCTCGAGGTGTATAGTAACGAAGCAATCAGACAGCGGGTTTTTGCGACGCGCGCGCCAACCTCGCCCGCCACCATTTCCTCCCCTACCCTCTTTCTCTCTCTCTCGTTACAGAAGCAGAGGACGCGACTCACATATATCGCTCGCACGAACGCAACGAGTCATAATATTGTCGGAACGTGTGCCTCGTAAAGTTCTCACATTTTTTTTTTTTATCTCTTTAGGTGACAAAAAAAACTTCTTTCCTCTACCTCCTGGGGCTGCGCACCTTCAGTTTTTTATACCCTTTTGATTTTGGCTTTTTCGCTCAACAATAATTTATATTATTTAATAATAAAATAGCAACCCCCCTAGCTTTAATGTGCAAATTAAGTGACGTAATTTTGATGCTTCATACATACTCTTTCTCCGATCTGTCAAAAGACAAACAGACTTTGCCGATAAATCCCCCCGCCCCTTTTATCCGTCCACTTCCCTTCCACTGAAAACGCGTTTCTTTCTATACGAACACAAATATAAAAAAAAAAGTGAACTCTGCTGCATCAACGAAAAAGTTAGTATGCCACAAACGGGAAAAATTCGCGCGGCTACGCTTGAGGAAGGAGAAGCAGCGCGAGAAGCGCTGCAAAGAAATGATATCGCGAGATATATAGGTATATAGCGCGAGGATAAGTACAAGGACTCTCGCGACCGAATGAAAAAAAGAGAGGTGACGTACATTTAGACGTGTGGGCGATTGATGGGAAACTTTTCTCCGTGCGGGACGAGGAAGAAATACTCGTCGCTCCGAGATTCTCGTCGTCGTGTGGGGAGTGCAGCAAAAGTTGGACGTTGCCGAAAAATTGGGAGTTTGACTTTGCGGGAGGGGGGGGGGGGGGGGGGGAGGTTGCGGGCGTCAGCGCGGATATATGTCGGGGGAAACGAGTCGAAAGCCGGAGATGTATTGTTAAAGAGCAGGAGCGTCGCACGAAACGCGGCTGTGCGCAGTTACACGTTATGTATCGACTGTCGGGTGTACGCGGTTGAAATGATTCTTCCGCGTCACTTAACCGTCCACCCGGGGTTTTTTTTTTTTTGCGAATATTTCTTTGACGCGGATTGACACATTGCCGTGTGAAAATGTATAACTATACTTCTGACTAATGTAACTTCGAGTAATACTTTTTCTCTATAACTTATATATATACATATACGGCACAATCAAATTTAGAATTAATGAATCACCGTCCTTTATTGTAATAAATGAGGGATAAGAATCGATCGGCGACATAAATACTAGGATCAAAAATGTCAGCTCTGGCAGAAACAATTCCAAGTCGTTTATATATGTATCTATATTGCCTGAGCCTCGGTCACCGCAGTGCAAGCGCGCGGAGCTGCGGATCAGTGCGACGGCGGCCGAAAATCACGGCGCTGTTCAGCCGGTAAGCTCGTATCGATTAGTCACGGTCCATCGATCCCTCTAATAAATTAAACCGCACGATCAACTTGCTGCTGCTGCTGCGCCGCGCATCGAGAGCTAAAATCTCCTGCAATCCTCTCTCTCTCTCTCTCTCTCTCCCTCTCTCTCGTTCTCGCTCTCCGCTCGTATATCGATCGTTCCGCTCTAATTTGAGACGAGATTCGATCGTTTCCAACGTCTAATTTTCAGCGTTAAATGGAAATGGCAGAATTGCGAGAGCTGATACACACCGATATGCATTTTGATTGGACTTTCGTCCTCATTGTCAATGCTCAATCATCAATTTTCATTCTAAAAGTTTTTTTGCTAATAATAGTTATAATTTTACTTAGAGTATAATTTTTATTTAAATTTGTTTTTATATCTTCAGACACAGCCATCATCCACTCAAGAAAGAAAATAACAATAATACACACGCTCAGCAGAAAAAGAAATGTATGCTCGCGTAACATGTAATCAAAGCAGAATCGATTCGTTGCTCAGCAGCTTTTCTACACAGTGTCCCCTGGTATTTACGAGGCAGTATATTAGCAACAAAAACGGCCGCTATAAAATTAGAATCAGCCAATTGGCGTCGTACGTACAGAGCGACGGGACGGGCGACCGCGTGGCATTATACCTCGCAACTATTCCGCGACATTCACCGCAAAGTTTAGCGCTCGCGTGTACGCTTACCCTTTAATGCATCATGCGCTTATTATTAGCCAGATATGCCTTTCTCGTACACAACAGGAAGTAGCAGCGCGCGGCGGCGGCAACCAGCTCCTAACACCTCGTACACAACGATGCGGCGAACGAAGTGGCCGGGCTTTGATAATCGAATAGCAGCTCGCGAGGTAGTCGTAAAATAAGAGCCCGTATATAGCAACTGCTTCCCGAGGAAAATAAGAACAAGGTTGGGGCCGCGTGGCAAAAGGACGAAAAGGAGAGGCAAATGCATGCGGGCCATAAAGGCTTTACGAGCGCTAGCACCGACTCTGTATGCGTCGTTCCACCTGCTTGTAGTCCGTTTCTCGTTGGCCTTTGCAAACTTCTCTCTCTCTCTCTCTCTCTCTCTCTCTCTCTCTCTCTCTCTCTCTCTCACTCCACCTCGCTCTCTTTCACTTTCACTTTCTTCCTTTCTCTCTCGCGGAAAAGCTGAGCGCCGCCACTTCTTAGCTTATATACGCGCTGCTAGTGTTCCGCTTATACTTCCTCTATAACGCAAATCACCTCGTCAATGCTAAATGCAAGCTTTCGCCTCCTTTACCTTCTCTCTCCTGTTCTTATACTCTCTACTGTATTCTTTCATCCCAGCTCTCGTCGAGAGAAAGTCGTATACAAAAACGCTAAGCGCGCATCTTTCTCTCTCTCTATTCTTTTTCTCCCGCTCCGAGATGGTGAATTTCTTCCCCGCGCATGTGTCCTCTCTCGTATGCCGTCCGCGCGGGAAGAAGGGAGAAAAAAGAGAGCGCGCGTGTATATGTTGGACTTGCCATGCAACACACACAGCCCCGTACAATCGTGTGCTTGAAGGAGGAACTTGGTATAGTCTGAGCTTGCCTTTCTCTCTCTCTCTCTCTCTCTCTCTCTCTCTCTCTCTCTCTCTCTCACTAGTGAATAAAACCACATTCGCTCTCGAGGCACAAATAGTCCGCGACACAAGAAATAGAGTTGGGGCGAAGCAGCAACAGCAACAGCAGCAGTGGCAGTGCAATTTGGAGAGACGAGAGACGACGTCGACGGGACGGAGCCGCGCGGCACAAGCGAGCAAAGCCGCTTAAAAACTTAATAAGGAGAAAAACTGTGTATGTGCGCTGGGAATTATGACGACCGAATTAGTATACCCCGCGGCTAGACTAGACTTGCCTCTCTCTCTCTCTCTCTCTCTCTATATATATATATGCTTTCCTTTTTCCAAACGGAAAAAGTCTTTTTCCGCTCTGCAATTTATCTTTGCATTTGGAACGCTCTAATGAGCATCGAGTATATAGTAGTAATTCGGATCTCACGTGTCATCAATTTATATATCGTGCAGTGACACAAAAATTCTTTTCGCAGATTTCGTTACGCTTAAAATATCAAGTATATAAGCTCGATCCGCATTATATATGCAATATAAATCAATGGCGAGAAAGCAAGGGAAAAATAATCTAAATCAAAGGGAGACAAAAGTGCGACGTAGAGAGCTCGACGAATTTTCTGAAACTGCGACTTTACACACGCGTATGCCGAGAAAGTGAGTGAGAGAGAGAGAGAGAGAGAGGGAGAGGGACAGAGTTGGATTAATTCAGTCTCGAGGGCGTCACTAATATTCATTTGGCGACTGCACACGCGGCCCCTGCTCACCTGTCCCGTCTCTCCCCTCTCACCCCTTACGTCGCACCACGTTTTTCGTCCCCGAACACACACACCCACGAACCCGGGAAACAAGCTCCTCCGCAAAACCTCGCCAGCAAATAACTCAATATCGACGCAGAACTGTGTTTCTAGATACACACACACAAACACACTCACACACACGTGCACTTACACACGTATACTTAGACACACATATAACAATAGTGGTCCGGAGGGAGCGCAAGTTCACTGGACCTTTTCCATATACTAATCCCTCTTGCTTCCATAGCGAAACCACGTGCATATGTAGTCCGGGTATTTTATGTGTAGCGTATTCAGGTATTCTCACGTGTATGCCGTGCTGGACAGTGTAATACAAAAAAAAAGACATATATATTTTCGTTGAATGCACAATTGACTATAGTTTACTGCTATGTCGTGTATAGCTCTTATAACAATTTGGTCGTTTAAAAAAAAGGAAACCCTAAATAGCATACGATTTTCAATAATCTTACTCTAGAAAATCTGGTATGGTATAAAAAATATCTGTATTCTGTTTATCACAGTCTTGCACTTATATCTAACTGATTCTACTCGATTCTTCTAAAAATCTATATCAATTTTCAACCTCCTAAAAGTAGACCTAAAGCTCTATTTGGATTTTTAATATTTCTCTTCATAGTATATAATAAAAAAAAAGATTGTATAATATACTTAAGTATAAAGTATAAAAAAGTATTATTAATGCTTCGAAAAACTCAATATACACTATTGACACGATTTCAAAATTTTATCACGCCATAATCTTGCTCCACAGCCACTCGCGCTAAACAACAGCCAACAAGAAACGCTCTATATAGATTTCTTCTCCCAGTGCGAATCCTACGAGGTGCAGAGAGACACGACGTTCATTAATTTACAGCCCCCCCAAAAGCTGCCCCTGCACACAGAGCCTGCCATACATCGCGCTTGCATCGCACACACAGACAGTCGACAACCATTCATAGCGTAACTCGCATGCACACACGCGCATATACCCTGCTCTCTCTCCCTTGTCGTGCAGTGTCACACGCGCCGACGAATTCGCTCGAGCGCTGTCGAGCGTATTCGCGTGGCTCCCGCATACACGCACACATACAGACACACATAAGAACACAGAGACTCGGGATTTCGTCTCGGTCAACCGAGTACGTAACGCGTATGGCCACGAGATTTTCTCCTCCTCCCTTCGTTTTATTGACTTTTCATTTCGCTAATTAAAGCTTATGGAAGAGAGAGAAAGAGAGAGAGAGAGAGAGAGAGAGAGAGAGAGAGAGAGAGAAGTCCAAGCCCGCCGGGTGTTTAATGACATCGAAGAAGCAGAGCGATTGGTTATTAGCTTGCGCGTATATTAGCGCAATTTTTTTCCGTATATATACAGCGACGCTGTGGGAAAACATAATTGATTGTACTGCCAGCTTAAAAGCATTGTGTAGTTTCGATAATTGCCACTCCTTCAATAGTAGTGTGTGCAATGTGTATAAATTTTAATGAATTATATTGGCAGCCATTTGATCGACCATTTTGCGCTCCGTAACAATACGGTCGCAATAAAGGAGTTTATTGTATACACAGATTATTCATCTGCGCGCATTCTTATTAACGAGCTTCTTAATAAGAAAACTATAGAAAAAAAAAGAGGTCAGGTATCCGTACGCTGGTACTCCGACGGCTAGCTAATTAATTAATTATTACGAGGGTTCAAAAATTTAACGAGGTATAATAACGAATTTCCACTCTTCAAAGCAGCTCTGCTATTACCAACCCATTCATTTCCCCCTCTCCTCCCACGCTGTAATGAAACACAAAAGAACAACGCATAATTATATAGTTCCAGCATAGCAAGTATTCGATAAACGCTTTTTAAAACCAATCTATGGAGTGCCGAAATACGCGGAAGAGCGTCACAGCGAGAGATCCGAAAATTCAAGAATCAGCAGCAAAACGACAAAAACGCGCCACTGGCGGCAGTTTAAGTGCCCACCCGAGCACGAATTAAGATGGATTAAAAAAAAAGTCAACGCCTGTGGTTTTCTGGCATGCGATAGGCGAAACCAAAGGTGAAGTTCGATCAAAAAACTCTCCCCGAGGTTTGCATGTCAAAGCTTGTATGCGTTGCACCTCGACCCGATCTCTCTCGTTTCCCGTGCTTTTGGGAGCACTAAAGGAGAAATTCATTAAGCTCGGCATACGGCTACATCGGAAGAAAGAGCGAGAGAGAGAGAGAGAGAGAGGTGAAGGATCTCTCTTCAGCAACGTGCGCGCGGTACGGCCGAGACTCTCTGTGTGTGTATGGGTGTGAGCGATTGAATAAAAAAAGCAGTGGGAGTGTGTTAAGAAAGTTAACGAGCGCGGTAAAAGTCTATTTTAGCTTTGCTCGTGCGCATGTATGTGTGTGTACTTTACGGCCCGCGATGTTTTGCCTCCTACACTTTGGCTGCGACGTCACCATGTATATACACCGAACGCGGGGTGTTTGATTGCTTGCTTTTATTAGGTAAATATTTCTGCGTGATTTGTGGACAAGTTGCTGGTGTAACCACTGCGCGGTGTAGCTTTTTTTTTATAAGTTATTGCGGAAATGCATGCGGGTTTGCGCTTTGGAAGGAATCTATAATAATAGTTCTTTATGATATCGGAGTTAAAAATATAATGGATTTATCGGATTTTACAAAAAAAATAATTGCATAATAGTTCTATTATAAAAGTTGAACTCGGAATGTGGGAAATTTCATTCATTATTTTAATTATGATAAGGTAAAAAGATATGTATAGGAATTGATATACAGTAATATATAATTACGGCAAATATTTCATTATGAATTTTTTGATAACTTTTAAAATACTGCAAATTTCGTTAATTGTTTTGATTTTATAATAGTTTACATCCACCTTTTACCTACACACATATCATTAGATTTACATCCTCTCCAGAAACGCACATACACATACATTACCGTTATTACCTATTGACTACCTATAAATCACCAAAAATCCGTACGAAATATATATATTTCAGATTTTTGGAGTTTTACATTAAAAGATATCTTGCCGTGATTTCTCGACCCTTTTCACGGCCAGACAAGCTCGTCGCGCGCAACCAACTTTCGTAATCCTCACTCGCACAGTCTCGCTCAACTTTTCTAGGCGCATGCGAAACTCGAGAACTCGCTGACGAAAACTCGCGGACAAGAAATTTGTAAGGCGGTAAGAACAAAAGTTGTCCCGGCTCGCGTCGTAATGAACAGCTCCCGCAAAGAGCTCGAGAAAGAGAGAGAGGGGGGAAGAGCGAAGAGATCACACTCAGAGAAATGTAGGTGAGAACTGACGAACGTTTGATTAAGGAAGGCGGATCGGTGCTCTTTTTGCGAAGTGATGATGCAAATTGAGAGATAAATCGTTTGCTATATAGGTGTATTTGCAGGTAATGTTGGATCGATAGGAAAAAATATTATGTGGAGATAAGGATAAAATCTTATCCTGTTCAATTTCATTCTTTAAGTATTATATTATAAATTATGTGTTATAAATTAGACTCTATTGGAAAACACTAAAAGTTGATTTTTTTCAATAATTCTAATTAATCAGTTTATATAAAATCCCTCAAATACTTCATGCAACTTTAAAAAATGTAATTAACTTACTTTCGTAAAAATATGCGGGTTCATTTCGAATTTTAATTAACTACTCTGCTACCACCGATTTATATACATATATATAACGTATTTTCAAATTGTGGAACAACGACTATATAACATGTATATATATATCATTTTGAACTCTCGTATAATTCGATTCGAATCAGCGAACGCGAGAGTCTAAGTTTAGTTTCATCGAGAACCTATATATACAGAGTATCTTCCGTAGTGCAGCGCGTCACTCCAGTGACCTTTAGCATAGCAAAAAAAAAGAAGAAAGAGAGAAGATAAGAGAAGAGACCCACGCATAGCTCGACACACTCGCAGTGATTCCCTCGGAAGACTGCACTATAGCGCTCTCGACTGGATTTTTATTCGCCCAAGCTGGCATAAGACAGAGAAAGGAAAACGTCAAAGTCTGCGTGCACTCTCCCTCGGGTACATCTCACTCCGCCTCTCCGTTATCGCAATACCCCGCGACGAAGACGCATTATACAACTCTACAACACACACACACACCCACACACACACACACACACATCATTTGCAGCATAATAAAGAAAGCACACACATAGAAGTTTACGCGTTCCCTTGGCATTGCACTCGCACACATATATACATCACCTCTCGATTAATTTCCATCGATCAAACTAATGATTTTGGACTCGCGTCGTCGTCGCAAAAGCTTCCCCACAGCCCTCGGCTGCTGTCGCGAGGCGCGTTGTCAGGCCTACATTTGCAACGCAAGATTTACGAGCCCTCGGAGTGCGCCGCGTATATATACGTGTATGTGTATAGCTGTGAGGAACTCTCGTGCTTTCGAGACGCGGTAAGAGGATGGATAGAAAGGGAGTGAGTGAGTGAGGGAGAGAGAGAGAGAGTCTCGGACTTTGGACACGAGGGGAGCAAGAAAAATGGGAGATCTTGGGTGTGCTGAACGGATCGCTCTCTGTTTTGAGAATTGAGAGTTCGGGGGCGCGCTGCACGACCGCCTGCGAGAACGCGAAAACTTGTTTCTTTCGACTCTGTGTATGGAATGTTTTATCGACTGATTTTTAATGATTTCGTATATTGTTACAATTGGATATATAATTACTTAAGAGCATAATACGTGAAACGAGTAAGTTAGTTTTAAATTTATTAATGTTTGCGCAATATATTATTGAAAAGAGTTTATATGGATATGTATGTGGGTACAGTGTGTACAGGCTAACGATACGATGTACAGTTCAAAACAGTAGTTAAGCACATTTAAAGTCATTCACGAAGATTATATATAACGATAACAAGTAACTCATTTTCGCTATGTAAATGAGCAGAATTGAATAGGCTGAATCACAGCGTTCACTGAAGATTAATTACAAAATAAATAAATTATCTAAGTTTGAGAAAACTCGCACTTCGTCAAACAATATATACAATTTATCCATAAAACAGTTTATGTGTCATTAACCCAACCCACAAAGCGAAAGTAAGCAAACTAAAAAAAAAGTAATAGTATCGAATTACTATTGAAAAAGAAACAATTTTTGATCAAACTACAATTTCACCTCATAACATCATAATCCGGAAACGCAGTCGTCAAATGTTGAATGAGCGCGCACTTCATCAAAAGCCAAGTTTCGAAATAAATAACCATAACAACAAACCGTGAAAGAGAAACAACAATAAAAGAATAAAGGAGAGAAAAAGTGGATGAAGAAGAAGAAGAACAAATCACTAGACGTGTGCGAGCGCCGCTTTCTCTCGCTCCCTCACAATCCGAAGTATAAAAGCTCGAGCGCTTAGTAGCGTGTATATATACATATATACGACAGACGAGCTCCAGTCCCGATCACACACACTCTCATAGACACGTATAAAAGACAGTCTCTCTCTCTCTCTCTCTTCGGTCGCTCACATAAAATATATCTCCGTACGGGGCCATCGGGAAAGCCGCGGTAAATCATCGCTCTGCCGATGGTTCTTACACGACGCGTCTATATCCCATCCCCCTCTCTCTCTCTCTCTCTCTCTCTCTCACACACACACATACACAGAGCAGACGTGTATATGCACAAAAGTACGAGTATAGCTGTATGGGCACGTGAATCGGGAGGAGCGAACGGCCGCTGGATATGAGGGGAAGCGAGCGCGCGAAATCAAATTAAATATCTCACGATTCCAGGAGATCGCATTTCATCGGCGGTGACGGGGGACCTGGCCGCTGGCCAAAATGTCCTGACGCGCCGGATTCGACGTCGCCGCTTCACCTCCTACTCCCCCTACCCCCCCCCCCTTCTCCGCCCATCCGCGAGAGAGAACGCGCGAGCTGACTCCGAAAGGATTACGGAGTTATTCCTAGTCGAACGTAAATCCGTCCTTTTGGGAGAACCCCGTCACAACTCGCTTTCGCTCTCTCTCCCTCTCTCTCTCTCTCTCTCACACTCACTCTCTAGAGATTAACTCCCAATCTCGCTCTCTCCCTGTATATACATATATACATAACGCCAGCGCGAGCTCGAGCAACTGATGTGCAGATGCGTGTGCAGCCGAGTGCTATCTGATCTTTGGGATTTGCACTCTTTTAGTGCCGCATTATCTTTTTCTTTTTTTTTTTACGAACGAATTGGTTTCATGATAAATTTTAATATTTTACTTTATTTTTACCTGTATGCATTATACATCAGTAAAATTTTATTGTATAGCGCGTAAAGTGGCTTTTAAAACTTTGGAGCGCCATCATTTTAAAGAGAATGGAGGTATCATTGTATAATTCAATAATTTTATTGCTCGAGTGTTCAATTAATTCATTTTAGTATGAAAATAAATCATCAATGAAAATTAACAGTAACATAATTAGCGATCCGCGGATTCCCTTTAGATTTTCATAAAAGATCCAGTTTAGCTTGACAGTGCTAGTAATTGATTTGTTACATACCTCAAAAAATTTAAATGTATCATTTCAGTATATTCTCAAATAGAATCTTATATAATTTTTAAGACAAATCAAAACGTCGCATAATATATAATGGTGAACCGTTGCTTAGTTCAACAAAACCGTCCACGAGCGAAAAGATTAATCGAGTTCATCCAACTCATCGCTCCTCTCGCCATATCGAACATAATCATCTTGCATAAAGCGTGGACAACGAGAGAGAGAGAGAGAGAGAGAGAGAGAGGTAAAGGAGGAACGAGATGAGGAGAGAGTACAGCTGACGCAAACTGCAGCGACCGCCGCACATATCTCTCGGCGAAACCCAACGAAACGGTTTACGTGCTCGCGTAGGCGCAATCAGATTTGCGGGACTATACATGCGCCGCCGCGCCGCGCGCTGCACTGCACTGCACGGCAAATTTGCTCCGCGACCTGCAAATATCGCGTTAGCATTCCGCGCGCGCATAGGCCCTTATTCAAATCGGTTGCAGCGCAAATTCGCCTCGACGATTGTGCTCACCCCCTACACATATACATACACACACACGCACAAACACACAGACACTCATACACGCGTTAGTCGGGGCGAGGGCGGACTTATTCACAGATCGTCGATGCTGCAGTTTTGATCCGTAGCGCGCGTAGGAGTGTCTATATGTGTGTATGTGTGTGTGGGGGGGGGCGAGGGCATAGCTTTCGATTCACCGTCCCTTATTTGCCTACGGGGTCGTCACGTATGTGTGTGGACGAGAGAGAGAGAGAGAGAGAGAGAAAGATTGATGTCATTGGCGGAGCCGGCGATTCTTTGACGCGCCCGCAGATAAAAAGAATGGCAGAGACTAGTCTGTTATGTGTGTACCTCTGTCTGATGTATGTGTGTGTGTCCGGCAGAAGAATAGGGATTGGCGCGATATTATATTTATCCAACTATGTGCTCGGGAAGATGAAAGGATCGTGAGGGGTCGGAGGATATATATATATATCTCGCGATGAAAGAATTTGTCTGTGGGCGATGATCGATAATAAGTGTACTACTGCTGCTGTTGCTGTTGCTTCAAAAGGATTTTGTCAGCCCTTCAATTCGCTCACTGAATGAAATTCTAATGGACTCGTTTGGCTCGGAACAAAGTAACGACCTACGACTGCAGCTGAAGCTTTTATACACATCCTGGCTGTGTAAAATATAATGCAACGATATGAACCTTATATCTGTAGTTTTCCACAACAGTCTTGACGGGTTACAATTCTTCCCTCGAAGCAGGGTATGTAAAATATAATCTTGATGGCAAGCTATCGCTTAGATAAGCTAGTTAACTATATCAAGCTATATACCGAGTAATATAGTTACAGATGCGTTTCCATTACTTGGAAATCGACGCGGATTAAAATTAAACATATCCACACCGTCGTAATTAATTTGTATTTCAAGTTCGTGAGTATAACTGCGCGTGACCCAATTCAATCCAATTGCAGGGCGAGTGGCGAACAACGTGAGAGCCCGAACGAGCGAACCTCTTCCAAATCTTCAAAAACGATAAATCGCCGTCAAACATTTGCAGGCAGGGCATACATACATGCATACGCACACAGGCGCGCCACTCGCTCGCTCACACATATGCAAACGCTTACCGAAAAAATCTGTTTCAATTTACCGTGTTTACGCGACAGTAAACAACGGATCTATTGCATTTCGCGCCAAGCACTCGACAAATAAATAAAAGCTTTACCGCGCGAGAGAAAGAGAGAGCAACAGCAAGACAGAGAGATACGCCGATATATACGAGCGCGCGCGTGTGTTATGCGTCTGTGTGTACAACGGGCGCGAGAGATAAAGAGGGAAAAAGAGCCGGAAACGCGAGCGAAACAGCATCCACACACGGGCTCATATGGAAACCGGTTGTGTCCCCTGCAGCCTATAAACAAACATTTGCCGAGCTTCAAATTACGCCGCTATACGCGCGCGAGCCTAATAATCTCGCGCGTGACAGCGAAAACCCAACGAAGCGTGTATACCTATATACATATACGCGAGCCAAAGAGAGATAGCATTAAAACTCTCGCTTCTCTCTCCGCCCGCGCGTATACATATACGCGCGCGACAAGAAAAATGCGCACACGCGAGTTTTCGACGGAACCGAGTTTCGAGTATACAGCGTATATATGTGTATGTATATATATATACATATGTACTGGAATTTGCCATAGCCACTACCGAAATTTGTGTATCCACTCGTGATGTATACGTGTAGTGTGTATGCGCGGTAGTTCTATATAGACGGAGCTTGCGATGTATAGCCGACGAGAGTAGCCAAATGCAGCAGCAGCGTCGAGAGCGAATGATTTGCATGTGCGGCTGCGGGAAACGTGAAAATAGTGGGATATGGGGGATGCAGATGCAGAGAGAGAGAGAGAGAGAAAGAGCGGGGGGGAATAGAGATTCAGATTTTATCTAACTTGGTTACAAACGGTTGTTCGATTCGATGTGCAGATCTCGCGAGCTTTGCAATTTAAATGCCCTCCCCCCTCCGCGCAAAAGATTTTTGACTTTTTCAGTCGCAAAAAGCTATATATATATATATCAATTTTTTCGGAAAATTCCTATCCGACTCAAGATAAACAAATTGATTCGACAAAAATCGTCTCTCTCGGATTCTTTCTAATATACTATAAATATTCATATCTGCAAATTAATCGCGATCGACAGTTATCATTGCTCAAATTAACGAGACATCATTATCTTTTTACTTATGTACGCGGGAGTCTGTATGTCGGCAGACATACAGTCTTTGGATTATATAAATTGCAACGATAGGGAACGAGAGAGTGCAAGCGAGTATATATGTGAGGGAGAGATTTGAAAAGACAGCGGCTTACGGCAATTACAAGCTTCACATGCATATATGCTGGCGTATTTCGCCCTTCTCTCTCTCTCACTCCGTCTGCGTGAAAATGTGACGTTTCCTGTTAATTGGACGGGAATCGCGCCGTCATGATAGATGCGTTGGTATATATACATATACACGACCAACGAGCGTATGACGAAGTGAATGCAATGTCGCGTATATAAGTATAATATGCGTGTACATGAACAGAAGTGGAACGCGAGTCTGAGGCGGATTCATAAATAAAGCCAAAATCGCGCGCTCACTCGCGTACGTGCAAATATACGGTGAAGCGTGCATATTTTTATGTATACGCCGCGATGCGTCATTACTTATTGTCTACATGTCTGTCTCTTTGCCTTATTATACGAGACTGAGAGCGAGTCGGTCTCGCGGCTAGATTATGCGACGTCGTTGACGATTTATTGCTACTGAGCGCTTTCTCGTTCTGGATGTGTACATGATTGGCTTGCTGACATTCCTTTTTATTTTTATTTTTTATAGAGTGAAAGTGATGCAAGTATCAGTGAAATTAATACAAGTAATTACTTATAGTGAAAAATAGACGTATTATGCCTGAAATAAACTAAGAGCAATGGAATAGAATATTTTCTTATTCATTTAAATAGTCAGATAATACCGCGGTACGAACGTTTTTAAAAAATCGATTTACTTTGAACAAAACGTATCACGTAAAATTTTGTAAAGTGATATAATTTCTACATGAAATATTTAATATTGTCACTCTCAGAATCTTTCATCAATACAGGGCAATTAAATGAACATTGAATCTGTGAATTTTGAAAATCAAATAGAAAATTGTTTCATTACTGAAAAATGCGAGTAATGCAATACTATCATAAGTATCAATTATAAGCATTTTCTCTTAAACCAGGTCGTATTCCGCAGAATATGCATAGTTACCGACGATTAGTTTCATATTTTTTTCGGTCAGTTTTTAATATTTTAACATTTTTCGAGTTGAGCCCAATTCTTTGTAGTCCACAACCATAAATCTTACTTTACTTTAAGTTTATACATACGTACACTGAAGTTTCATCTTTCTTTAAATGCAATAAAAATTGGTAAGTAATCAATGAAAAATAGCTTAAGGAGCAGTTTTTGATCAAAATTTAACATTTTATAAAATAAAAAGTTTCAAAGAGTAATAAATACAAAATAGATATTAGTCAAGTAATGATAATAATAAGTGAACTTTACTTACAATAGGAAGTCAAATGATTGCTACAATATTGAAAATATAATGAGAAAATGATCAAAAATTAGGTCCTGATCAATTACCCGGTCTGTGACGGTGTTTCCATGAAAATTGCATTTACCTGTAAGGGTGAATATTCGATAATTTAAACGATTATTAAACGTTAGTTAACAAGATTCTAGGCCAACCCGAAGACTTCTTGCCTCTAATTTTTTTTAAACTGATATTATGTTTGCTGAAGCCGTGAGAAAAAACTGTTTTTTTTTTAATATCGAATTTTATTACTTTATAAATTGAGAGGCATTATAAATGTACACAAATCGGCGAATAAAAAGCTAAAAGGACGCAGTTACAATAATACACATGAATATGTACATGAAGAATATCAAACGAATTTCTACATTAATTTGGCACTTTGAATCTCAATTTTCCTCTCGCTGTCCGACCATCATAATCTAAACTGTCCCCATAATCACCCTCGGCACTTTCGAACTTCAACTCGCCGACGACAGTTACGCCGCGAACACCAGCCGCATGGACGTCGATTCATACAAGAAGTCTCTCTCTCCCTCCTAACGCGTAATTTACGTCTCCCTCCGGCATACGCGACCGATGCACTGCGTATATATGTATATATCGCCTCTCCGCTCGTCATAATAATTCTGACACAAGAATTTTAATCCGGAATATCGCACGTCGTCCGACTATATATAAATAGAACGGAAGGAGGAACTACTACTCCTCTCGTATCCAACTTAGAGGTATAAGAAAACGTAAATACGATTTCGCGAGAGAGACGAATCGCGAAGCGACGGAATCACACGCACCGCGTGCTCCACGTGATATATACCGTGAGAAATAGTGGCAGAGAGAGAGAGAGAGAGATACGCAGGCAATACAGCTCGCCGATGACACAGTTTTCGCCAAAATAGCACTCACTATTTTCGTAGGGCCTAGAGAGAGAGAAAGAGAAAGAGAGTCAGAGGCAGAGACAGAGATGAAAGCACCGCGTATCACAGTAATAAATGCACCAGAGACATTGCCTATACGCGCGTGCGTTTCTGTGATAACCAAGAGGCTGTTACTCCTCTCTTTTCCTCTCTTTTTTCTTTTCTTCACCTTCTTTCTTTACTCTGTGCAGCTTGTGCTCCTCGATTTACTCCCTCTTTGACTCTTATTTCCTCATAGAAATGATTTTGTGGTAACCTATAGCGCAGTGGCGAAAGTTCCAAGTATTTTCGAAAAGAAAAAAAGCTTAAGTTCATGAAACCAAAAACTGACCGAAAACGTGCCGAATTACGATTTAAAAAAGAAAGAAGGGGGGAGGGGGTAGTTGAACGTAATTGCAAATGCTAACTGGTAGCCATCTATTTACCGATTCTCATCAAGCGAATCGCGATCAGTAAAAAAGAATTTAGACGACGATGGCTCGGGCGGCTGCACTGATAAAATATTTGCAGTGGAAGTGGATGATGTGTGCGCACGGCGCGCAAAAGCGATAGCGGCATTTCAAACGGAGCTTTGAGCGGAAATCTCTTTCACTGATTGATCCGAAGAGACAATAATTAATAACCTGACATACATTAATTGCATAAGTCGCTCAAAGAAAAAAAAAATAGGCAGTAAAAGTTTTTCTTTTTAAAAAGAAAAACGAAAATACCCAATGTTTTAAATTTCATTGCAATTAAACAAGTTAACCTACTTAAATACTTGGAATTTTAATTAGCTGTCAGACGGATAATTCATTTTACCAAGTTAATTCAATTCTCATCAATCTTGGCGTCAAAGCAAGTGGTTTAAAAGAATATCGCAAATTTAGCAGTTCCTCTTTTCGCAAAAGTAGATCAATTTAGCCGAGTCGGCGCGTTTAGCCACCACCGGGCGCGGCGCACGCTGCACAGCAGTTACGAAATTTACATAATGACATATCAAAGCAAACTGGCATAAAATCGACGTCACTTTCAACTCGCCCGCGCCGCCAACGGCTGCAGTTACTCAAAGCGTCAGGGCCTTTTAAACAAGGAAGTAAGTACACGCGGCGTGGCAAGTAAGTTCAAAGACCCGCTCTCCTCTCTCTTCCTATATGTTTCACGTTGCGACGCGGCTTTTCGCGCTCTCTTCGCGCCCTGCATAACGCAACCTGCCACACAGCAAAACCATGCGTCGCGTCACTGTGACTACATGAGTGCGTGCATATGCCCGATTCGACTCTTTCTCATTCTATTCGTGACATGCGTTTGCTAATAAGAGCGAAAACTGGGTAAAGTGGATTTTTAGAAGATTTTGTTACGCTTATGTTAACTGTATGGAAAACAGATATTCTATATATTTACCAAGACAATTGTTTTAAGCTGCGTACGAAGGACCAATAACAAGGTTAATAAAAAGAAAATAGTTTCAAAATTTTTATATTATTCATATCAATATAATTTGTATTGCTCTTAATATCTATACGACAATTATTAAAAAAATTAAATGTTCATTACAAAGTATTACGAAATGAAATATATTTTTTTTAAATTCTCAGAATTTCCCATCCATATTACAAAACTCCTACATCAATAGCTGATAATATATACCGTTTATTCGTCACCGTATCACAATTCCAATCAAATTCTCACTACACCGTGTGTCCCACATAACAGCAAATCACGAGAAAACGAAAAACTATACGCACAGAATGCGTATACACGCATGCATAAGTACACACACAAGGGCTGCTCACATAATCAGAGATAGAGCGGCGCTCTCGACTCGTCGCGCGAGGTGATTCGGAATTAAGCGACGCGGCGGCCGGCTCGTTTATAACGTCGGGCGAATTAATAAATTGATGGCGCAGCTGGCATTTTGGCAAGGGAGCGTCCATTAGACGCGACATTTGGCACCCTTTCGTAATCCCTGACGTCACCGTAATTACACCTAAACACACGTAGACGATGGCGCAGCGCAACGAGCGAGATGGCCTACTGGCCGGGCGCGAGCGCGCGACACACCGACAGAGCGGCCTCCAGACACTGCCGCACGCGGCATAGCAAAAGAGTCGACATCGAGAAAGAGAAAGAGAGAGAGAAAGAGAGACACACAGAGAGGGCGAAGAGGGAGAGAGGATCGACGCGAAAATGCTCGCGACAATGAGACGAGAACGAAATTCGACGAAGGAGAAAGAGAGAGAGAGAGAGAGAGAGAGAGGAAACTGGGAAAGAGAAGCGAAGACCAGACGGCGTGAATTGACCCTTTTTCTATAATCTCAACACTGCCACCACACAATGCGCCTTGACATATTGGAGCTTTATTTTTCTCCACTGTTGTACATATAATATTATTTCGAGACACATCACAATGAATTTATTTCTTTTGTTGCCAGCTTATTTCGCTTGAATTTTATAAATACTATTTGTAAATTTAATCTTCTTTTTTTTTGTACTTTTCGATGAAAAATTTATATGCGAAACAAGATTTTTCAAGAGCATAATAGAATATTGAATTTTCGACAGAATAACCACAAAATTGGAGTAAAGAGCTTGGAAAAATCACTTACTTAAAAAAAAATAATTTGATCCGTTTGAAAACAAGTGTACCATTCTCCTTTGATCTCACATTCGTAAAAATCACTGTACACAATGGAATTACATATCTAGATTTGATCTAGAAATTAAATACAAATGTACTATGGAGAAAAATATTAACAAAATAATAATTAATTTGTAGGTTATGATTTTTGAAATATTGGAAAGGGGAAGGCGTAGCGTCCCCCCTCCTCGGACCGTTCGATCTACTTTTTTGTTCCAATAATGAAAAAAAAAACGATAAATCGCATAATTCTCATTTGGCACAGCATGACTAATAGTATCGAACAGTACGCAGGCCAAGTCCAAATATTATTCAAAAATTTAAATATTAAAAGTTATATCCACTTTGGAGTAATATAAGTATCTTCATACTCAAAAGATTATATATATTTTTGCAAACAGCAAAAAAACAGCACACTTACTTAATATAAACAGCAGTCGATATTATCAGATCGAGAACAGCACCTTTGAACAATATGATTCTTTAAATCACACTAGGATGTCCATCCATCAAATTGCATTCCGCATAACGTCGTTACACCAAAAAATCAACAGTAAACACACAACTCATTCCAGATTTCCCGCACTTAATGACCGGCAACGCTGATTATTTCACGCGCGACATGTCAACTTAAACGTAAACATAAACAAAGAGAAGAGAAAACGACAGAAAGTTTTATTACTCGACGGAAGCTCGAATGTCGAATCGCGCCAATATCCACGGCGTTGACCGTGTCGAAGCGCCCTCTCTCATAGACTTTCTCCCTCTCCCTCGTTTCCACGAATCGAAGCTTGAAAGCAGTTTATACATACATCGCGTATACTATTCGATTCGCGCTAACGGAAAAGATTCATTATGCTATATATCTGACTATATATCTAGTCTCTCTCTCTCTCTCTCAAGACTTGTATATGTATATATATGTATATATATACAGCTACAACAGCACAGGTATAATATGCGCGATATAGCGAGAGAGGCGAGCTCGCGCGGAATTTCGAAACAACCTGCGGAGCGCATATACTGTATATATAGGTATCACCCGTGTGAGAGTGTGTGTGTGCGTGTATATATGTAGTAGCCGGCCGTCGACTCGGTCCGTATAAATAAAAGTACAAATTCAACCGAAAGTTCACTCATCGACTGGCGCGCTCTCGCTCGTACGCCGCTATATTTGCGCTCCTTGGGACAACTCCAAGAAAGCCGCAGCGCGCGCGCGCGCTTCTGCGGCGAAACGTGAGTGTAACCCTTTACGTACGTCGTATACTCTACGTATACATATATACATTATTCACACTGCACACACACACACGCCCACGTGCGACGCGTACGTCCGAACTTCGAAGGCAGAGGAAAGGAGTTGGACTGCGACTTACCTTGCATCGTTGTGCGCTCTCTCCTCCTCTCCCTCGCTCTCTCTTTCTCTCTCTCTCTTCTTTTTGGAGCAAGTTTCGCTCGCGCTCGAAGTCGTCGGAAAAGTAAAGAGAGAGAGAGAGAGAGAGAGAGAGAGAGAGAGAGAGAGAGCGCCGAGGGGTTAAAATGTATCTTCGCAAGAGGGCTTATTGATTCATCGATGATGGAATTGGGGTACCTATAACAACTGGATAAGCTTTAATTTTTTTTTAAATTTTTTATTTTGCTTTTTCGGATAACTCAATATAAGCTGTTTATAGGTACTGTAGAATGTTTATATTTTGCGGATGTATCGTTTCGCGGTACTACTATAAAGCTTTATATTAGGAAACTTCGTGCTAATATTATGAAGCAGTGTATACATTATATTATTATATTACGTTATTGATAAGTTAAGATTTTTTATCAGTAGGTATTTACGTTCTCTTGTTCAGCTCATGTTTCAATTCTTTATTGAAGAATTTTATAATTAATTTAATCGGTAAAATAAAGTTTGAAAAAACAGCCAAATATATAATTAAGTAAATTATTCATATAAAACTATTGAGATGCAACTTTTTGTATAAAGATTTAATAAATTTTTTAATATAAAAACGCTTTTTGCGAATTAAACATTAACGAAGTTGTCTATTTTCAAAACTAAATTTAGGTAAGTAATATTTATATTATACATACTTATACTAATAAATTTAGTTTTGGAAAAAGACACCTTCATTAATGTTACCTTTTAATAGTTTTGTATGAATTTACTGAATTATGTCTAAATTAAGATTGATTTCTCATGGATTAGGTATATAGTTATAACATTATAACTATAAATTCCATGAAAAATCAGATCAATCTAAAAAATGTACATAACACAATATCGCCTATTTAATTAAGCACAACTCTTTCAATTTCTATTATCCAAAATAAACTGTTGCATCCTTTCTATATCTGAAACTCTGTTTATGCAAAACAATTTTACATCCCGAAGCTTCAACAGCGCGAAACATCATTAATTAATTTTTCTTTTCCCCACAGCCCAACCAAAAATGAAACTTCACAAAAATAAAGTTTTCCTCGGCAGCTCTACTCAAGCCGAGCTAATCTAATCCTGCGGGGCTGGAAAATTCGCAGGGCGCGTACGAGAGACTATCGCTTTCTCTGTGTGTGTGGTTGTTACTTATGTAATTTTCTAACTTCAAGACACACAAAAGCACGCGACTAGCGGTGCGCCCGGTAACTTTCAACAAAGTCGTCCGTCGCGGCTTTTATATACGACAAACGAGGAAAAGGAAAAGTATGTATATAAGCGCTCGTGTGCAGGAGAGTCGGGGAAGTCTGCCACCGAAAACGCGCTTACGGGACGAATTAATGTCGGAGAAGGTCACGAGTACAACTTCGTGACTGGAGTGCAATAAAAGACGGAGAAAGAGAAGGCAGTGGCGCAGCGAAACTTTATTTGGTTTATATTTAAAGTGCCACAAAGATTATTGCAGTAAAAATGAGACGAGCGACAGTCAATGAATGATATTCCAACTTTTCTGATCCCTCGCAAAACCTTTGCACTTTGTTATACGTAAAACGCCGGATGGTAAACGATTTTCTCTACTTTATTTGGGATTTTACCAACGACCATAAAAAGTAAAGGAATTATTACTATATATAATTCATCCATTATGGCTGTATTATCCTGCAACGATATATTTTAAATTTAAATCTTATTTTCTTATACTTTTTACAACATATATGAGGTGCAGTGTCGGTCAAGTAATATACGAATAGGAAGAAATCCCAATACTTATACGTAAATCAACCAAATCTTTTCTCAACGAGCACTTCTAAGTCGATCCTACCACATATAACTCATCGATAATATAAAGCATCAAATAAAAACAAAACAAAGTATGATCTTAATGACATTATGTACTCGAAGCTAAAGTGAACGGCCCAGCACTTGGAAATAACGCCCGGGCGCGTGAGTAAAAATGCAGGCGCGAATACGTGCAGCTGGCAGCGAGCGAATGGCTTGTTATACGATGCTGCACGGGCTGCAGGGGTCGTGCGCGGGTCTGTATCGGACACTGGCGTGATGCCTGACGTCAGGCGCGCGCGTTCGTGGTTCCGGGGGCGTGTAGGCAGTCAGGCAGGCCTGCAGCCGGCGAGATCGAATCAAAAAGGAGCCGCACAGGGCCGTCTCTGCACGCGTAGCATAGTCTCTGCCAGCCGCCGCGAGAAATTGAATCTGCGCCTCGTCGTAAATCGCAATTACCGTCTGATTACGAGTGCGCGCGAGAGGGAAATTAAGAGCGAATCTAAACAAGTTTTTCCCCTTTGTACGTACAGCCGGTATAGCGATGTATCCTGCAGATATTAATTATGGTTGAATAATGTATATTAATTTTAGTAGTTCTGTCATGACGCGTGCTATGGGATTACTTTCATTATCACATGAAATTCATTATCTTTAAAACAAATACGTTCGTGAAGTTATAAACTTTATATACGTACGGTTTTAACATTGGAATCACGTTTTTATGGAAACACATTTTCCATATAATTTTTAAATCTATTTTACACATTTTTCTGAATTTAGTAAAAACTTTTAAAAGTCATATTTTTAAAGCATCTTCAAAGAATCTACTTTTATGAAAATTACACGCAAGAATAAAATAAATTTTAATGTAAAAATGGGTATGTGCATGTAGAATAGGAACAGTATAGGGCGCTTATTTTTTGTATCTGTTCCTGTTCTTCATATATATATATATAGCAACTAATGTTATTCTTAAATCTGTTCCTGTTCTTGTTCTTTTCCTTTTTGCCTCTAGGGGCCTTTATACCTTCTGAAGTCTATCATATGTTGAAATTTAGAAGGAAAAAAATTAAAAAATATTAATTATATAAAAGCCAAGAATAATAGAAATGTATAGAATTCTATTAAAAATAATAGAAAGATTACTGGAAATAGCTATAAAATTAAATTTTAAAATTTAAGATGTCCATGTAAAAACCATTATGAGTGAATACATATCATTAATTTTTTTAATCTCTTGAAGAAATTTTTTAAATTAAAATGAAAAGTTAACAGAAAGTACATTACACAACGCATGCCATTTTATTTGTACATGTAGAAAATAAAAAATATAAACAATTAACGCACAAATATATACCTGAACGTAATATACTTTCTTTAAAAATTAATAAAAAAAAACATTGTTGCATAACCTCTCTCAAATATCCATAACAAAGAAAAGTTAATCTTTCTTCAGCTTTTTTTAAACTACTGTCTACTGGAAATTGGCACTAACTAGAAAAAATGTCACGTTCAAGCATTAAAGTGATGAGATAAAAATCTCATTTGTAGCAGCAACGCAACGACCGAATAAAACGTCGAATCAAAGCTTAACATATCCTTCTCGATACAATAGACAAAGAAATGCAGCACAACAACAATCCAGCTACACTAGCCAATATTACAAGTCATTCGTTTACCAAGTTCTCCAGTCCCACCGATTTAAACAAATTAAAAACATGAAAAAAAAGACGCCAAGAAGAACAGCAGTAGGCATAGACGATAAGAAACTAAGGAGCGAATACACGGAGCATGCCCGAGCACACAGGTGTGCGAACGGTGAGAACTGCCACTCCATGGTCGAAGGACACCAACAGCGAGATGACAGAGACAGAGACAGAGAGAGAGAAAGAGAGAGAGAGAGAGAGAATGCGAGCAACTCACCATCACGCTTCTCAACTCCAAAGTATAACACTCAGCGTCCTGACCTGCAGCTACGATTTTGCACGAGGCACCGCATATAATAAACAAAACCGAGATATATCGGCTGCGTAGTAATAAGGCGCGAAAAAAGGAGAGGAAAGTGCCGAGAGCGTCGCCGAGCAACGAGGAACCGCGGAGTCAGCGAGCTTGCGATATATACGACCGCCTGTGTCTCGCTTGCGCGCCTCTTCCCCATGCGCACGCACGCAGCATCCGCGCTGCCTCGCGTTCGTTTTGAACGCACGCGTTCCTCTATATATCTCTCTCTCGTTCCCGTGCTTGATTCCAGAGTGCTCGAGCGAGAAGGATGCCGTGTGTGTGTGTATAGGTAGAGCCGACGAACGCGGACTGCAAGCTCACGCCGCCGCGAAGTAGTTCGCCCGCGTGTTCACTGTCTCTCTCTCTCTCTCTCTCGCTCTTTCTCTCGCGTTTCGAGCTTTCCGAGAGTTTCGATCCTCCCGCTTTCTCTGCGTTAAGCTGCTTCTGAAACTTGCGCTCGTTCGATGTTTGCTCGGAATGCTCGCGATTTTCCGAGATCTCGCGTTCAGTTAATTGCAAAATTACTGCGAGTTGTTAGCCTTGCGTTATGAGAAATTTATTTACGCCACAGTAAGGAATAAACAGTGAATCGATGCTAAGCTTTTACGAGGCGATGCCGAGGATTTCCATTGAAGAAGCAGCTTTATAGGAATGTATAGGAGTTTGTTGCACGAGTATACGTGCACTGCCTTACCTGTAGATTTATATACTCGTGCAACGTTTGCCGAACGACGCGCAACGTTGCTAAACGAAAGCTTATTATATAGAATTATATAGAATTGAACACGAAAATTGCAATAATTTTAACAGTTTATAAAAATTTTCAATTATAACGACATAATTATAAATATTGTGATAATCTCACTCAACGTCTGCCACTGTAATATTTTAACAGTTAAAAGAGAATCCGCGGTCATCTTTTTTCGGGGAAGAACTCGATCGGGTAAATACGATAAGTAGAAATCTGCGTGTCGGTATCGGATATTATCTCCTACAACTAATTGTATAAAGATAAAAAAATATCAAGTATATATTGGATATGAATGATCTTCTTTTCAAAATGTATGCTACCTGTAAGTCGACAAATAAAATTTAAAATTTGAAGTATCTTTTCCTTTTTATTTATTAATTAAATCAAATAATGTATTCCAGTCTTTTATTAAAATAATAAAGATGATAAAACACTTACTTCATAGTCGTTAGAAGTTTCATAAAATTTCCGAATATAAATGTTATTAAATATTAATTAAACTATTAATGGTAAAAATAAAAAAATGTGAAATTTTCATAATTATAATGATAATTTCAAAACACTTAAATAACGGAAATTTTTTTATGTTAGGCTTGTATTCTATTAATCATTTGTTAAAAATAAAAATCAGAAACTATGGTCATTTTTAAATAGTAATTTAACTGAATATATCAATTGTGTTTCTGCATTAATTAAATATATTAATTAAATTTTGTATTTTTAAATATAGATTTAAATTATAATAGCTCAATATAAAATATCACAATCAAAGTAACTACTTGATTTTAAAAATTGTATACACTCAAACATAATAAACTAAATTCAAATTCTCATACAGCTGTTCATTACGTTCATCTAAAAGTCTCATGTCGTATCCTTGAAAAAAAGGTCACAAACTCAACACAATGGAAACCGAGCATTTCATTGACACTCGTTCCCCCAAATCGATGAAAAAACGCTTCAAGGACAAGCGCAGAAAGCGAGCAAGGCAGTATCACGCAACGCGCGTTCGACGCAACAGAGCGCTAAGCAAAAGATATCGAATCTCGCGGGCAATCCCCGTCTCTATACTCACGATTATGGCGCACGGCGCTCGCCGAGTATATTACCTATCTAATCCGCTAGAATACATCTCGCGCGGCGCGCGCCTCTTGGCGTATGCGTGCGCAGCCGCGGAAATGGCGTCAATCGCAGTCCAATATGGCAGAGACGAGACAACGTAAACATAGTGGAGGCTGCGACGGCTCGTATGTGGGTAAGTTTTTTCAACGTCCCACTTATCATCTATCGCTTGCAACTTTCTGCCCGTGTAAACCGTATCTCCCAACCTTTCCTACACCATCCAGTGCAGTATTTTCCGTGATTTCGGCGCGTTCGACAGAAAAAACCGTCCCGTTAGAAGCGAGACTTGCCGTCTCCCAGCAGCTACTTCTGTCGTATGTTTTTTTGACGTTTTCTCCAGCGCTCTCTCGATTATCACGCGACGTCAGGCTGTATATCAGTGTACAATTAAAGGTAATGTTCGATCAGTGTACAGGTAACCGTTACTCTAGACAAAGCAGCGAATAATAGTGCGATAAAAACATAAATCCTCCTCGTAAACCCTTAGCGAACCATGATATTCTGGACCATGACTACACGCTTTTTCCTTTCTCCTGCTGTTCTCGATCGTCAACTCTGTCAGACGATTACGTGCCTCAACTCGTAATTACTCTTTAATCGTTTCAAGGACGAGTTAGGCACGAGCAGACGAGAATCGTCACGAGAGCACCGAGATAAAGTGAAACAGAAGGTGCGCGAAGTTATTGCACTGTGTGTGCTATTATGCTCGGCGATCATCTGGTACGCGAGAGATTTGAGGTTAGAGCGGCTGTGTGTGCATTGTTTTTCGGGGCGCAGGGCAGCGACAAAAATAACCATTGCTAGATCGGAATAAATAAACTGAATAAGGGGCACATCCCATTGTACGGTGCGTGTGTGTCTGCATCTGTCAGTGGTGCGATCTGGTCTGCCTTTGTGTGTATGTGTCTGTCTGTGTATACTTTGTGACGTCGACTATGGTTGCACAGTACGTATATAATGAAATGAATAAAGCGCGAAAGGTGTATAGGTGCACCAACACAGAGCCGACTGTTGTCGCGTGACGCGACATCTAACCGTTGGGCCCTGCTTTTTTTGGAGGAAATTTCGAATTTCGCGATATTCCAGCGACCGTGTGGCATCGCGCGATGTGTCAGATGCTCTCATACGTATAGGTAGTCAATGCGAGAGGTTCCACGGCCGGTGCTTGTCCGTTGCTTGTGTACCTATATACGCACATGCACGCAGGCTTTCAAACGATTAGTCAGCGCGATCGTGGAAGACGCGCGTAAGTATAGAGAGCTCAAGCTGCTGTTTGCCTCGCGTGTGTCCCGCATTTTCTGCGCTGCACGCGGGCGATCGATTCGGTGCGCGGACCAAGTTCTCTTTGTGTGTTGTATTCACTGAGCGGCTGGACTTAACGTGGCTGTGCGCGGGATGATTCTTGTGTTGGCAGTTTCAATTTGAAAGGAGTTCGCTACTGATTGCCAATTTATATCTATCGAGGCTGTCTGGCCGGGCTTGTAGAGCTTGTATAATAGTCGCAGTAGTCAAGTGATTTTAACCTGGATTTTTTAACAAAGGTTTGTTTACATGTGAATTTCATAGTTGATATTGAGTGCCGCTATAGAATGTTTTAGTTATTTCTATTTTTCTCAATGTACTGATGCATTGATATACGATGGGACTACTTATTTTTATTTATATTGACAACGAAATCACCAGTTAAATGGTTAATAATAATGGAAGTACTAAAGATACACGCTGCGCATAAAGCGTTTCAGAACTTTCGATCTATTTACTTGAAAAATGTCTTAAAAACGGTGTTTATGAACATCTGCTCGATAAACAGTGATAGCGATTCATTAATGAAAAATATCGTATTTACTGTTGGTTTTCCTCAATACGTGTATGTCATAGACTTAAAATAAATTACATGCACTTGCAAAACTGAATTTAATAATAATCGACTTGTTTTACCCGTCACGTACGAGCATTGTGTGATTGAGAAAAAAGAAGCGTAGAAAGTGCATAATGAACGTAACTGTTTCAATTGCTGTGTGTACCATTCATTGCGGTTTTAAGTATTAAAGTCAAGGAAATCTTGTATTTAAAGTATATTATTCATTTAAAATAAAATAAATTAGAAGATTTAGCTATAATGTAAATGATTTAAAACAAAATTAAAGTTATTTTCGTAATGTTGAATGTTTATTCATGCGCTACGTATGTAAAATTTCATGCACATCTATACTATTTCGGTGCATGTTTACAACAAAGGACCTAACCTCAAAACTAGGTTGTATCTTTAAAGTATAATTCTATTGAAATTCACAAAATTTAAAATACTATTTAATTGTTATTTAAAATAATATTTGTATGATATATGCCAGTGAAGGTCGTTTACCAATTTTAGACTGTTAATATCCATGGGAATTGTGCTTTGCGCAGTTCGAATCTACTCGATCTGTAGATGTATACTTACATTCTACTACCAATAATCTTTTTAAATATTAATTAATTTTTTATGGCTGTTTATATTTTGCAAGTATGATAAAATGTTAGATAAAACTAAAATCTTGAACTTCTCTGCTTTCAATTGAAAGAGTGTTTAAAAAAATCAACATAACCGTGATACCGCAGTAATTGAGACATATAGTAGGAGAATGGGAGGGAGAGAAAATTGGAGAATGAGAGAGACGTTTTTATTTGCTCGATTGCATCATTACATAGCAAGGCGTGCGATCTCGGCATGTTTTGAAGCTAACGGCGCTTTGTGTTATAGTATAATAAAAGGAACTAAGTATTAGTAGCTGCGAAGCAGCGATTTTCTAAAGTAGCCTGTAATTGTTAGACTGGGTATTTGTATACGCGTATTCCGGTGTCATTAATGAATTCGTCGTGATAATGCTTTCGTGCGATAAGCTCAAGTTTAGCTTGAATTTCAACACATGCTAATTATTCTTTTAAAATACTTATTTCACGTGATGCCATGATATTTTACATGCCGTATCGAGTATTTATTGTAAATTACATCAGATCGTCGACTCGGTAATATGATGCTCGATCCGTGCGATACATACTTGATTTTGTTAAGAAAATGTACTTTTATTGCGGATATCTCTGATAATATGTATTTCTCGGTACTTTTTTTAGCGAGGCTCGCTCTCAAAATTGTAATTGTGCCAGGCTAGTGTAATTATGATAAAGATAATAGTGATAATTGTGAAGTTACACAATTAAACCTATACGTATGTGTTATTGTGCGCGGTAAATTTAACGATAATAACGATAGTCGCGAAGCAGCTAAAACCGATAATGTTTGAAATTTAAACTTGCACAGGAACATTTATATCGAGCGAGGGCAAAAAATATATTTTGTCAACTTTATTACACGTCTTTGAGCTGGTCATTGCCCTCGAAATTGCTTATTTGAATAGTTAACTTGTTTTTCAAGAATAGAAAGTACATTAGCTTTTGAATTACCGAAAGTATCAAACAACAATATAGTTTTTCATCCATACCCATATCATTTCAAAAATATTATTCAAAGTAGACTCGAGATATATCAGCAGTGATGAACCCAAAATGCATACAATTCCGACACCAACCGCGTATGTCAATTTCCATTACAAGCTTTCCACATATAGACACGATGTCAAACCTATTGCCCTAATTTAGGAAAGAAACCGCAGGTAGTAAAGCAAAATCGCACGTCGAAGAAGCAGTCATCAATCGCAAAAGTGCACTCGCAATCTCGACACGCGGAAATATATAAGAACGGCAGCGCAGCCCGCGAGCAAGAATAAAGATGAAGGAGCGAATATTCCGCAAAAAAAAGACCATTGTATCGGTGCATCCATAGCGCATTCCTCCGTCATGGCTATGCTCAATGGGTATAGTCGCGACGCATCTGCATAAAAGCGCATCCGACAGCCGGAATTTAGGTCCGGCATCGGTGCGTTAATCCGTGACGGCGCGACAAAAGAATCGTCCACGACTACTACACCTGTATAGGCACATCGTGCATCGCGCATACACACACAGCAACAGACTGGAAAAATTTAAAGCGGCAAACGTTCGAAATGGCCGCGGACGCGCGAAAGGAAATTCTCGCGCGCAAGAAACTGCACTATGCGCGTCGCGAAAATTAAAATTGCTGATTCAAGAGAGGGAGAGAGAGAGAGAGAGAGAGAGGGGGGGGCTCGACGATGCTGCCTCTTTGTGTCTGCATGCACACACACCGACGCGTGAGATCACGAATCAACACAGAGAGCGAGAGAGAGAGAAAGAGTCCAAAGCATTTTATACCAGGCAGATTGACGCTTTCATGTGATTCGTTTGAACTCGAGCGAGGGGGGAGTTACACGGTACATGCGAGTTGCAAAAGCGAAATCTCTGCGCCTGCACATGCGGCTCTGCGGTAAAACACATCCGCGACTAGTGCGTGACTTTGAATCCCTGACGCTCTCGCTGTACTGCGGTTTCGAGGATATTGACACACTGCAGGATTTGTCCAAAAAAAAAAGGGAGGGGTGGGGGAGTGTACGTACCGCGTTGTTTGTATCGTGCAAATGGAAATTTTAACAGTATTTATTTTTTGGCTGTATCGTGAAAATGTTTTAATCATTTTTTACCCAGAAAACTAATGGAGAAATAACGTAGTTCCGTCTGTGTTTGCCCCTTCAAAGAATACTATAAATTTTCATCATTTAGTTTTAAAGGTTAATTTTGTCCTACTATACCAATGAAAAATCTAAGAAAATATATACCGATCAGATTACATGCGTGTATGTACAGTATGTATAGCGATACATACATGTTTGATACGTGTATACAGGATGCAGGTACTTACGTATGTATAGGTATATACTGCCCATGTTACCGCACGAAATTTGATCGCGTTCCCCTCAACTTTTCCATCAGCACGAAGAAGCCTTTTTTATTATTAAACGCGATTCAGCTCGGAAAAGTGGTATAAACTTTTCAGAAGAAAGTTGCTCTTATACGCAAGAAACCCGATGCGTACGTTCTACATATTCGTTGTCTCGTTGAAAATTTGCAAATTCAAAAATTTTTTTAGAAATATCTACATAAATTATAACACTACAAGGAATTTTAAACTATACATTTTGTTCGTCGTTACATGTCAATCGCACAGAAAGCAAAATTTCGAGGAAAGAAATACTCGAATAATCAAGATTGGAAACCATCTATAATAGTAACTGCGAGGTGGCGAGAAAAAAGGAAGGAGAGAGAGAGAGAGAGAGAGTCCCTTTGACGATTTACTTTGAAATCTCTAACCCTCGGGGCAATTACCGCGCGCGGCCAACTGCCCGCTCTGGCCGTAAAAAGCGTGTAAATTGCCTGGCCCCTGCCATATACGACCGAAATAATCCGTCTGGCTTGCAATTTTGATTGCAGCAAGCGCGAGGACTAAACGGCCGGGATGAAAGGAGGAGGAGGTGGAGGAGGAGGAGGAGAAGGAGGGGACAGAGCTTCAAAGACAGGAGAGGTTTAAAATAAAAACGAATGGACGCAGGCTCTGCTGGTGTTGCAAGTGCTGCAGCTCGAGCAAGTGGAGCTCCCATGCCCCGAAGGACTCGGTGTGCAGCTCTCGGCTTCATTCAATTGTCGTTTGTTTTCTCTCTACCGGCACACACACTATACCCTATACTGTATCTTCTCCTCCTCAATTTTGCGACGTGTTTATCCCGCTTTTCTTCTCTCTCCTCTCTTATACGCCTCTCTGACACTTTAAGGGCAAGTGCGCGAGCGCGCGATAGCGCGACACTTGATCCCAA
>UELU01140793.1:0-22457 GCA_900490025.1 Megastigmus dorsalis | reverse complement strand
ACCATAACCACATGAAATTACACAAAACGATTTATTATATTGAGAACTAGAGCAAGTAACTCTCAGAATTCATTTTTACCATTAATAGAAAAATATATAATCGAATAAAGAAATACGTTTATTGCTCCGACATCCCCTTAATAGCGATTGTAATATTCAGGCTAAAAGTCGGTACGCACTTATCCGCATACTGACTGAGAAATTGAAACAAAATTACACCAGTATTTTATAGTTTCTAACGGTAAAATATAAAAACTGGAATAATATTAATTTATTTGTTTTTTTTTTACTTTTAACTATTTCATGCTTGGTGCTTCTGGAGGTCAGTTGCTTCTGCAATGTATATTTATCAATTTTTTTGTTAAAAATATTTAATTCCACTTTTTTAATGCAGCATATTTTTAAAATTATTTAAATCGCCAAAATTGTCGTAATAGTTTACATTATCAAATGTATTACATTATTTATTAATTTTGTATAAAAATGTATTTTTTCGTATTTTAACATTGGAATGATTTTAACATTTCTTTTAGCTAAGCTAAGAAATGGTACTTGGTTTTACAACTCGGAGAAGTATTCGAGAAAATCTTGTTATAAAAAATGCATAATTAAATTTTTCCAATACACTCAAGTGTTGTGTGATAAAATTCATCCGTCATAAAAACGTTATAAATCTATTTTACGATAGTTCCCTTCAGCTCACATAGCCATTCCATATAATTCTGAACACTTCAACGATCATTCAATATGTAACCCGTTACAGTCAAAGTTCAAAATTTTCCGCGTTCTCATACCGTTTCCAAAAAGAAATAAAAAATTGCTCTTCTCCATGTTCCTTTTTTATGACCGTAGAATCACGTTTGCTATTTCAATTACTTCTTGTGGAAAATGTCGTAAAAAGCGACGAGAAAAAAGCGCGCAAAAACGCTTAGTTATAAAAAAAGACGAGCGTAAAGCCTTCGCATTATCATATACCCGAATAAATTTAAAATTGTTTGCTCGTATAGTCTGGAAAAAAGTTTTACTGAAATGAAGTAAACATCACTTCAAAATTGCAGTAAAGAAATGTTACTGTGAACATTAAGTACTATATTGGTTTGGTATTTGTTGCTTTAACCTATAAAAAAAGACAGTCAATCAATCATCTTTAGTCGCAACTACGTATGAACGCTGTATAAGATGTTAATTTTGAGGTTAACTTTTTGGTTATCAAACACAGTATGTATCCGTCGAATATTACAAGTTATCGTATATCTGTTTGTTGAAAAAAATTACTCTCCCTCTGATACGCTGATGCAGATCACTCGCTGTATCATTTATGGAGAACCGAATGGCTGGCCCGCATGTATCAAATTATTACTGTCGTCCGCGGTGTCGTTTAAAAGGCAAACAGTGAGCGGGTGGCCTATGGCGGTATTTGTGAAGCCGGCTTCGCCAACATTTTTAGAAAATTATTTTTTGCCTCGCGACCTAAATTAAGCAAACATTTTTCCAACTGGACCAAATACTCGATCGCCGCATACCATTTCACCGCTTATCCAAATTGCGTAAATCGACTCGTCCGAGCTGAATTCTCCAAACTATTTTTTTTTCTTTCCATTTCGAAATCGCGCAAGCCCCATGTCCACACTGACATTGCGAAACTCGAGCACTCGACAGTGTAAGCGCGCGCCCACCTCGATCCAAAAGCTAGAAAACATTGGCTCGAGCCTCATTCTGGCACGTTTCCGCAAATCCCCTCGTACCTTTTATCGCACACAATATACAACATAGAGACGAGAGAGTGAGAGTGAGAGTGAGAGAGTGAGAGAGAAAGAGAGAAAAGAAGCAGTAACCTCAGACTTGCCGTAATAAAATATAACACGCTTTTACCTTGAGTAATCGTACAATAATCGATGAAGCCGCGTTGTACATAATAATGAAATGGTATCGCGCCTCTCGACCGAAGCGCAGTGGCCGCACACGCTCTCATGTAATAATGTAGCCGCGCAGCATCGCGCCGCAGCCGCCAGCTTCCAACTACAACACCTCTACGGCACCGCTTATGCCAAGTTTTTGCTATAGCTCGCTCCTCCGCGCGCGGAGTGAGATATTTCGGAGTGGGACCCGGCGAATATCTCCGCTTCGCCGTCGCGCCGTGTCTTTTAGTAGAATCCGCGCGAGCGCGCGTGGACCATCTTCTTTTGCTGCATTTATAATACAGCGTGCGTGTGCGGAACACATTCTGGGGTGTGTTTGAGTGTGTGTGTGTCTGTGCAAAAAGTTTAAACAGCAGCTGGTGCGCCGAAACTTGGTAAGAGTTGATTTTTGTACGTTGATCTGTACCCCGTGTTTCTTTTTTTTTCTTATTTTTTCTTATGGTGCAAATTATGTAAATGGTCGAGAGAAATTGTTTTGTCCGCGAGGCGGTTCAACTTTTTCATTCGTTCGAAATGTTGGAAATTCGTACGTGTAAAATACGACGGTTATATACGTGAAACTCGGTGAAACTTGTTAGCGTGTTCGATAAACATGTGATATTAACAGTGGATATATCGTATAGAAGGAAATATATTGGTGGGTAATAAGTTGTACGCATTCATTAAGATGGGCTGGAGAGTGGGGGGGTATTTTATTTTTAAGAACGTTTTTATGCGTCGATAAACGGCTAGCTGGGTTATGTCACAGTTTCGGCTATTTTAATCGTTAATTTATTGCTCCGCGAAGACTTATAACGCGCGTTCAAAGTCTTGGGAACAAATTTAGCATAAACTTGGGAATGAATGAATTCCGCTAGTACACTTGTCTATGCGTATCTATAGATTTTGAAAGTAAGAATGATTTTGAAATTACTGTTTCATGGTTTACTGGGCTCGCGTTCATATAGAACAAACTATCTATCAAATTTCAAGATGAATAGCTATATTTTTGGTAATTTGTATAAGATTGCAGTAAAAATTTAGCTACATAATTTTTCTCAATGATTAGACTATCGAACACTACATTATATAGCTTGTGCAACAGGTGCAAGTCACAGCAGCACCTAAAAAAAAAGGAAAAATCTAAAACAGGTTTTCATCGATGTGCACATATAGACGTCTGCAAATTACCTCTGGCAACGCACACTCAGCGTTGGACTAATGATAAATTTCGTACTCGCAAAGTAAGACACTAACATATAATAGAAAATCTCGACTTCCCCCGAGAGGTTCCATTGTTATTTCGGTTATAGTCTGCGAAAGGCTCTGCCGTTGACTTGGGTTGGGTTATTTCTGTGATTTTTGGCACCGAATTCTCTCTCTCTCTCTGTCTCGTCTCTTTCCGCGTGCCGCTGCTATACTCTTCGCGCGAACAAAATAATTTCGTGACTCGACGCACCGATTCTACTACTATACGCGCGCGGCAACCTCTCAAAGCTCTTAAAAATTTTGCAGAATCCACACAACTCGCCGAGGCAGAAGAATACGCACGTAATAAGGTATAACGGCCCAGCGTGTCATGTGCGCGGTCCCGTATAAATAGAATCGTCGGTTATAATAATAAAGAGAGAAGGAAAACGATGAGCGAGAAGAGGCGAATTCCGTACAAGCGACCCGACGATGCGGCCGAGACGATGCCACTAGCGAAAGGATCGAGAGGAGTGAGACCGAACGAGGAGATCCGATCGCTATCTCGGACCAGGGAGGAAGGCAAACAACAACGAGTCCTAGAGAGGGCGACTGTCGTACCGCCACCGAAAGTCATGGTCTACACTGGACGCGGTCCAGTCCCAGTCCCGGTAACGGCAGTAGCAAGTGCAACTACATCTGCAGCTGCAGCCGGGAAATGTACGGTGCACCTCTTGCCGCGATACTCGCTGTGCATCCCTGGGCGGAAAAATCGGTTATCTCGACTATGCCAAAATACTATTTTGGGGAACTGCAGTCGTTGAGAGCAGCCGCTTTATTAACTGCGCGATTGCGGATTCAGACTCACGACGTTTCCTCGCCAGGGATGGATGGCCTTTTTGCTTTTGGACTTGCTGCGTGTGCTGTTGACGAGCTTTCGCTCTGTGCGTCGACACTAGTCTAGCCAAGTGTAAAATGTCATAAGCCGATTGCCTCTTCATTGACCGAACAAAGAGTTTCGTGCGTGTTTGGGAAGGCAGACCCGTTTATGCTTGGCTGGATTAACGTCAAACTTTCAGATACTTGCAACGGTACAAAAAGTACATGGTTTTTCCCTGTATTCTGATTTCAATACTCACATTTAATCAATTTATGAAAAGGCATCAAAATCATGTTAAGTTTAAGAATGTTTAAGAACACGACTGGAAACTCGTTAAGATTTCTACATTGCACCAAGAATCGATGCTCATATTTGTGCATCAGAGTTCAACTTAAAACCAAATATAATCAATTCTATATTTCATCAAAGTCATCGCACAGCCCAAAGCAAGCCATAAGCGTATCTCTATACATACATTTCAGAATTGAAATAAAGTCCTGTCTCACCGAGTCTATATAGCAATGCGCGGGGATGCGGATGATGCATCCAGCCCGCGGTGTTAAAGATCGAACGTCATATATAAAGAGAGCAGCGTCGAGAGGAGAGGAGCAAAGAGGCCCGGCCAAGCGATAACGAGCTATCCCAGTTTATTTTACTTTCCTACAACTGCTGCTCTCCTCTTGTCGCTCACGCAACCTCTTATAGCGACTGGCTCCTTCTCGCTAGAGCGTCTTCTAATTTCCGTCAAGACGCTTCCGTTTTGTGTATACCACTTCGTCGCTATATGCGATCCGATCGAGGTACTATGCGCTGCACCAGCAGTAGCGATTCGCTCCTGTGAATTTTGCGTATCTATTAGTTTCTCTCTCTCTCTCTCTCTCTTTCTCTCTCTCTCTCTCTCTCCCTCTCCCTCTCTCTCTCCCTCTCTCTCTCTCGTAATAAATATGTTAATGATTTGAGTAAAGCTGGTTTGCCATGCGTTGAGCTGGGGGGAGGGGCGCGTATGTCCTTTAGTGACACTGTCGTGAGCCTCGGTGTTACACTGGATAGTATATTAACGTGGAAGCGGCATATTAATCAATTTACAAAAAAAGTTAATAGAACCCTATTTAATTTGCGGTTTATTAGGCAGTGTACCACCGAGAACTTACGCAGAAGATTGGTCGAAGCAATAACCCAATAACCCCACCTTGACTACTGCTCCGTTGTGTGCCTTGATGCATTTACTGAACAGAAATCCAGACTACAGAGACTGAACAATCTGGGTGTTCGATTTATTTACGGTGCTAGGAGTTATGAGCACATCACCTCTATAGGAAGCTACTGGGCTGGTTGCGTGTTGATGCAGGGAGGAATTATTTTGCCGCAATTCTCTTGTACAAGATGCTCCGTTTTAATGAACCTAAATGTTTAGCGGATTTTTTTACTAAATACTAGTCCAGGGGCACTAACAGGGGTGTTGCAAAAGAACTCTCTATATCTAGGGTGCGTACCAAAATTGGTGTAAGATCTTTCCAAGTGCAATGTGCACACTTTTGACACTCTCTCCCTGATTGTATGTGCTACCTTCCATCTTCGCGCAGATTCAAATCGCTCTGATTTGTTCCTCTGTGGTGCACACTGGTAAGCATCCTACTTATTCGCAAAGCAATGCCTTTTAGACTGATTTATATACATATTAACTGTATTGTATTTATTTTATATGTTTGACGTGATAGATATCAAAGACTGATTTATATATCATACCAAATATTTTTATATTTTTATTTCTTATCAAATGTATATATGATATTATGCTGTTGTCTTTGAATATTTTGTATTTTTTAATTTATAGTAAAATAAAAGAGTTTATGTATCTACCTATCTATCTCTCTCTCTCTCTCTCTCTCTCTCTCTCTCTCTCTCTGTGTGTTACTTTGTTTTCATTCCTGTTCTACTGCACATTCTCCTCTCCTATATCACACCCTTTTTTGGCTTTCTTGTGTGTGCATTCTTTGCGTGCATATATTTACATGCCCTGTAGACTAAAGACGAGTTGATTTTTATCTCTGATTGCAGCAGCAAAACCTTCGATGACATCGCTCGATGAAAATGTGAACCGCGTGCGGTACAGGCAAGAAACGATGGTGCAGAACGAAAAAGTGGGTGAGTCTGTCTGCTTATCGTCTCTCTCTCTGACGTACGCTTGATTATTCTAACTCTTTTTATCTATCTTCACTCTCTCTCTTCTTGTACGCTTATTTTTGACGTTATAAGCGCGTATGTTTCCGTGCGGCGAGAGAGCCGCGCGCATTCGCTATATAGTTCGCGGAATTCGACATGCACCGGTTGGAAAATGTATGCTGTTTTTACGAATGCACTCGCTCTAATTAGAGTTCAGTTCGAAATATGCAATTTAAAGGCCACGCGCATAGCTGCGCCGTGTATTATATATATGTACATGTATATGTATATGTATATGTATATGTATATGTATATGTATATGTATATGTATATGTATATGTCTGTGTGTGTGCAGCTGCATTATTGAAGTTGGCATGAATTTATTGCTGTATGCTGTTTGAGATAAATTTACGTAACTTTTTCACTGATAGTTTTCAACTATAAATATCGGAATGGATTCGGCCGATCGATGACTTTACTTTGTTATAGGCTTTTGTATTTATCTGCGTCGATATTTAAGCTATATGCAAAGGTATTTTAAAAACGTAATGAAAGATTTATAAATTTACTTAATTTTTATATATACGCATAACAAAGTTCCATTGTGTTTTTATCATTATGAAATTCTATATAAGAAATACAAAGTTCATAATTCTGAAAAATTTGAATACATTATAAATTATACGTTTAAAAAAATATTATACATTGGTAATTATAAAAAAAAACAGCTTAATTTTCAAAACGATCGGGTGTGATAAAATTAATAAAAATATTGACAGTAGGATAAATTAATTGCCACGCTATACTATAGAAGAAGAAAGCAAATCTCTGAGCCCATTTAAATTAACTGTGTGCTCGCGTAAAGGTCGCAGCATTGTTTGTAAATTTTTTACATTTGTTTTGATATCTCGCGCTTCGTCGAACGAATGAGAAAACGTTACAAATTAAAATTTATAAAAAGAAATGAGTAACTCTTGCTTTAGAGGTTAGATAATCGCTATGTCTTTTTAAGCTTTAAATTAGCTGCGGACAAACAAGAACAGAGTTAGTGGCTTCGTGTTTACCAATTTACACCTTTATAATTGATTTTTTTTATAATTTTATTCTCTCTCTACTATCCATGTAGCTATTTACTTCACTTTTCTATAGCAATGTCGACTATACTTAGATCGTAATGAAACTTGGTACGTATAAAATTCTATTTAATTCAAATCACGTACCGTCGCGTACTTGTGAGTTTTTAGCTGCAAAATATACGTAAACTGCTACATATATAAAACCACCACCTGTTTTTCCTCATTCTATAAATTAATGAAATTCTCATAGTCTGAATTTCAGCTGCAAATTTATACACAAAGTAAACAGCGGTGTACAGTTTCGAACCGTGAAAGAGGCCGCATTAGTTTATAAGCCAGTTAAGACTCTCGCGCGTTTAATAACTGTGCGCTCACGGCTTTTTCTATATAGCCGCGCCGCAACTCATCAAAATAACATTCTACTAAAATAAAACGGAAAACTTCGCTGTCGCTGCTTCGCAATAAAAAACCTCGCTCTCGTCGCATCCTAACGTTCATTAACCGACTTACCGCAGGTCCTAATTGAAAAACAAAAATCACTAAATTCGCTCCTCGTCCCATTAAAAAAAAAATCGACCAGCCATCAGAGCGTAATCGAAGGCAGTAAATAGCAGTAGCAGTAGCAACAACAATCGTCAGGTATTGTACGCGAGACGCGTAGCTCCCCGAAGGCCGTATAAACGTCGCTTGCTTCGAGGCGCGAAACTTTTCCCGTTCTGCCCGAGTGCGCGCCTCTATTATACGTGTGTCATCTAATAAATCACACAGTCATCATTCGCTTACGTGCAGTGCCTCGAGTTGTTGCACGACGATCGCGAATGCCTTTTCGCGCGCGCGTGTGTGTGTGTGTGTTTGTTTGTCCGTCGCGGCGGTCAAGGCTGCGTCACGGTTCACAAAAAAAAGGCTTGCCTTCAATGCTCGTTTATAGTGACTGGCTGCTGCCGGTCCTGGATTTGATGAAAAATGACAACAAATTGTGACGCGCTTCTTGAATGCGAATCAAAGTGTGTACGACGTGGGGGAAGTCCGAGCTTGTCTTCGTATATTTGAAGTTTGAGAACAATTGCGCTGCAGTTGGATGTATAGGTAGTTAGGCATTGTAAATCAGGATAAAGGAAAAGATTGTTTTAGGACAGGGGTAGGATATTTGCTTGCTTTCGAAACAGATAAAAGTCATGACTTTACTGTAGCCGTAAACTAATCAGAGACTAAAAATTCATAAGTGTAGAATAAATTAAATTATACTTTATATATTGAGTTTATGAAAACATGGAAGCACAATTGCTTTTACTATTAAACATGAATATGTATTAGATGCCGTACTTGTACATGCTAAAAAAAACGATCTTTTTTCAGTCACCAGTTTCCTGAAATACTCAGACTTTTTACGGACACTTCTTCTGCAATTTTATTCTGTTATTGAATAATGACATATCAATAAAGTTTTTTGCGTGAAATTCAACTAAATTGCAGATATAGTTTGACAGTAGGAACTTGCGTCACTCTGCGCTCATCACTGTGACTTCATTAACCCGTGCGACTTTGTCCTCTCGTAATTTCTTCTTTTTTAAATCGCGCTATTGCTTTATAAATTGAATATAAATTTATATTCAATAATTTTGGAGCTATGTAGATTAAAAATGAATTCTCTTTCTGTTTGCTTAAATCGTGTGTTCTTCTGTTTCATCAGAATTGTATTTATGAGGTAATCTGCATTGATGAAGCACACACCGAAAGAGGTACATTTTTATATTTAGCAAAGACGTAATTTTTTAGTCAGTGAGCAATGAAACGTAATAGGTTCTCGGAAATTCGAATGACTGCTATTATTAAATTTTGCTTTCATCATTGTTCTTTTCACGTCTATTTTAACACGTCAATATATATTTATAACCATCATTCAACTATAAATGTAGTAATCAATAGATGTATTTAAAAGGAATACCGCGGAATATTAGCGGTGCTTTTACAACTAATATTTTGTCCTTGAAAATCGAAATAAAGCCATTTTTAAAGTATCAAACAACTTCATCTATATTCAAATCACAGCTGGCTGCAAAAGAAAAACTAAAAGATTCTTTCTTTTTGTTCCTAAGAAGCAGCGAACGACTTCGGAGTGCGAAAAAGGATAGAGGAAGTACCGCCGTCATCGGACAGCAGCGACGAGGACGAGGATCTCGGTCGACCCGTGCAAATCGTCCTGACACATCCCGACCACACCTTCGAGCTCGACGAGGAAGCCCTCGCCGATATACTCCTGCAGAATGATGTCAAGGATCGCAGCGTCGTCGTCGTCTCGGTGGCGGGAGCCTTCAGGAAAGGCAAAAGCTTCCTCCTCGATTTTTTCCTTCGTTACATGAACAGTAAAGTACGTCTTAGGCTTTACGCACTTGTAAAATATTCCGACGCGTGGAAATTCGTCATCTTGTTATGGTCAATTTTTATATTATTCGTATTAGTATATTCGTTCGGTTGTATGTTTCTTTTCAAAAGATGAGAAGAATACATTTTTTTTCGCTGCTTACGAGCTAACGAAGGCTGCTGGAAAGTGCTCGAGTCTCCATGAGATTTTCTGCTTTGCCTTGACTTGTATTTTCTCGTTTTTTAATCGTTTTCATAAATAAATATATTTATACAAACAATCCATTTCTGCTTTTGTTGACGGTTTGTGAATAAAATAATCTCATAAAAACACTCGAACAATTTCCTACCGGATATGACTGAACATACAAAGAAAATGGTGTCTAAAAAACATAATTATGGATTTAAAAAAAAATGAGATTAATTGAGATGAGACAATAAAAATTCCATCTTAGGCTGAGATAACAATAACATTTGAGTCTTGAAGAAGAAGTTGCTGTACAAGTTAGATCATAAAAATGATATCATAGTTATTTACCGAATATGTTAATTTGCTATACCCAGTCGATTGTTGTTTTAAAGCGCTAGAACCGACAGGTGCAATTCACGAATTACTTGTAATTATTTATTATTATGCGCAACAGTACATCCGCAACGAGGAGTCGGAAAGGTGGCTGGGCCAGGAAACGGAACCTCTCAGCGGCTTCTCGTGGCGAGGTGGCTCGGAGCGCGACACCACGGGCATTCTCATGTGGTCCAAAATATTCCCTGCGACGCTGGCAAACGGCGAGAAGGTCGCCGTCATCCTCATGGACACTCAGGGAGCCTTCGACAGCCAATCAACGGTGCGGGATTGCGCTACGGTCTTCGCTCTCAGTACGATGCTGTCGTCGGTGCAGATTTACAACCTGTCCCAGAATATTCAAGAGGACGATCTTCAGCATCTGCAGCTCTTCACGGAATACGGCAGACTCGCCCTGGAAAAGTCCGGGAGCACACCCTTTCAAAGGCTCGTATAACGAAATCGATACGTGATTTCTTATAAATCAAACCTTCATCTAATTAAATTTGATTTTTTTCCCCTGTAGGTTGCAGTTCCTCGTGCGCGATTGGAGCTATCCTTACGAGGCAGCTTACGGTGCCGAGGGCGGCGAAAAGATCTTGAAGAGGCGATTAGAGATCTCGAATATGCAGCATCCGGAGCTGCAGAGCCTGAGGAAGCACATAAACTCGTGCTTCTCCGATATCTCGTGCTTTCTCATGCCCCATCCGGGCTTGAGAATAGCCACCAATCCCAGTTTTGATGGCAGATTGTCCGAGATAGAGCGTGAATTCAAGGAACAGCTGAGGGTACTGATACCCATGCTGCTCGCGCCTGAAAATCTCGTCACGAAGAAGATCAACGGACAGGTGGTGAGGGCCAAGGAACTGCTGGAATATTTCAAGAGCTATATCAAAATATACAAGGGCGATGAATTGCCCGAGCCCAAGAGTATGCTTGTGGTAAGATTTCCTTTTTCTTTTTTTTTTTTTATTCATTTTGTTGTTTCATATGATCATGTTGATAAAAGTTACATTTTTAATAATAAGAATAGAATAAAAATTAAATTAGTAAGTAGATAATACAATTATGTTTCATAACACGTTTTTTATACGAACTTTTCATTGGATTGAACTTTTTGCTAATAGCATCCATTCGTCTTTAAAATTAAATGATATAATATAGTTTATTGGAACTAGGCTAATAGTGAAATATTCTTTTTATCAGGCTACTGCGGAGGCAAATAATTTATCTGCTGTAGCAGAAGCTAAAGACTTATACTTGCAAATGATGGAGTGTGTTTGCGGAGGAGCAAAGCCATTTTTAGCAACTGCTCATTTAGAGTCAGAACATCATCGCTGTGTCGATAAAGCCTTGCATCAATTTCAAAATAAAAGAAAAATGGGTGGAGATGAATTCAGCCAAACGTATATGGAAAAATTACAAAAGGTAATCTTAACGTTTCTTTACGTACTAAATTGTAGAAAATGCAAATACTATTTGTACATTACAAATACCTAAATCTTTTTTTCACAGGACATTGAAGACTCTTTCCAACAATTCAAAGCTCACAATGAGAGTAAAAACATTTTTAAGGCTGGACGGACTCCCGCAGTGTTTTTCGTAATAGCTGTTGTAACATACATTGCATCGGGTGTATTTGGCCTTGTTGGCTTATACAACTTGGCGTATATTTGTAACGTCGTAATGGGTATCGCCCTGTTAACTCTTGTTTTATGGGCATACGTTAGGTACGCAGAATTTCTTTAATTACTACAAACTTTACTTATTGATACAATGATAAATGTACGTTTTTATTAATAGGTATAGTGGCGAGTTCCGAGAAATAGGAACGGTGATTGATGATTTTGCCACTGGAATATGGGAAAACGTATGTATAAATCGAATCATCAAAGACAAATTTAGACTTTTATTGAATAGATACTAATTTTAATTATAAGTATTTTATGTACGTTTTTTATAAACGCTCTACTAAGTTGAAGTCTTGGTGAATTCTAATCCAAGTTTGTGATATGTATTACCGAACAATGATATATAATTAATATGAGCGCTGTACAAGTTAAACTTTTGAATTTATAAATTGCTGTATCAAAATTCTCCTTAAATTATTAACATTCTAAATATCTTGATTAATCTGCGTACACAGAAGGCCTAACTAACATAAAGCACTTTTTATTCCAACAGGCCTGGCAATGTGCTCACCTCGTACATAAATTAAGATACCTTATCCTTTCTGTAGTTGTAACTTTTTTTGCAATACCTTCTATAACTTTTTTTCACAATCATCTGCGCAAACATCGCTTTATCTGATACAACGCTTTTCTTTATATCGATAATCATACTTTTATTGTATTTTAATTTTTTTTTATTTGAGTTATTAATTATTTTACATTTTTACTTGAAACAATCAAAAACGCTCAATTTCACTGCATTCCATAATCGTTTTTGGTTTTTTTTTTCTTTCGCTTAAAATTAATATCTACCACAACCTAAACTATTTTTTATTTTATCTCTATATCCCTAACAATCTCGAGTGATATGAGGATCAGTGCTCAATAAAGGTATGACGGTTGTTGCGTGGCTAATAAATACTTATTTAATAAAAGACTAAACATATAATTAAAAATATTATATGTATAACAGATATGGGCATATATTAGCTTCATTAGAAAGATAAATTAAATAATTGTATGTCCATTTCTCCAATAACAGATAAATTAGTCCATTAACAAATAATAATGATTTTGAATGTTATATAACTTCTCTTTTAAAATAGATTTTACGCAACAGTGATGAGCATGCACACTGAGATTTTTCTCGAAGATTCGTACGTTTTGTAATTTTGATTCTGTTTTATGGCATATGATTAATTAGTAAAACTGTCCATTTCTGGTAAGAAAGTATGAGCAAAAAGAGCGTCAAGTAAATATTGATGTTTTACCATCTATACTACATATGTTCGGATATGTTAATCTTTGTTATTTCTGTTTAGTTCATGAAACCGGTATACCAGCAATTCGTGGAGAAATCTGTATCTGTAGCAGTGGCACAAGCTGCTGAAATGGCCACAAATTCAACGTTGAGTGCCACTGTCACTGCCAACGGCAAGTCTAAGTTTGCGTAATGTTTGCTCTCTTCATGGTGTCGCAAATGTGGCGTCTTTCGAAAAACGACAAAACTATTGGCGGTATTCGATTAAATACCATGTCTGATAAAAAAAAATTTTTGCGCGATTGTTGACAAAAATTATCTTTTTTTTTTTATTTTTAAGAAAAAACAATTAGAGAAAAAGCTTTAAAGATATGGGGGATTTAAAAAACAAGTTTTGTCACCATTCTGAGACTTCGTTACACTCAGCTCAGCTATCGAAACTGTGAACGTATGTACAGTACATCCTGATTAAGAATCAGTGTTAGATTGTTAAAAAATTTATTAATAACATCACTAATATTATATTGTTATAGAAATAAAACTTTGTATTAATAAGTGATATTGTCAAAGCAACATGATTTTTAAACTTTTACTATATTTTGGAAGTTTAGAGAAAATTTTAGAAAATTGTGTGATTTATTTGTATAAAAAGTCATTCAGTATGTTTCATTTATTATTAAACTGTAACTTTCTAGAGATGATCCTCGTAAACTTTTATTTAAAATGCATTTTCTTTTTCTTTATTTCCAGAGTATTTAGAAAGACTTTGTCAGAATTCATATTCCTTTATCTTCATATAAATTTTATACGTAACGTTAATTTTAACAGTACCAAATGAGTCTGTGTTATTGTGCCACAAACTTCCTATATAAAACATTGTATTAAGGAATACTTTGTAATAAATGAATTGTGTAAATGTCACAGGCCCTTCATTGTACTCTTATAATATACCAGGATCTCTCATTAAATTTGTAAACATATCATGCCATAGTATCATAGATTAGTAGTAATATAGAAATTTCATTTGGATCTTTATCTCAAAGAAATCTTGCCATTAAATAATTGTTGTAGTTGAAAAATGTTTTTGCGGAATGTTCTATATAAGTTAGAAATACTTTTCTTACAATTGTCATTAGTAATTTATTACAATATTTATGATCCTAAGACAATTTTTATAACAAAAAGGTCTGTGAAAAATTGAAGATTTTATTGCATTGTAATATATAGGTGATGGTCCTAATTCTTTATTAATAATAACAATTGTCTTATTGTTATCTTGTGTTTTATTATTATTTATTATTATTATGGAGTAACAGAACATTCTTTCCCTTTAAAATTTAATATATAAAAACAATTCATTATAAACGAAAAAAAATAAAAAAATAATTTTTTATTTTATAAAAATGTGTCATAGCCATTATTACTTAAATTTAAATGCTAGGAATTAATAGAAATTTAATTAAAGCGAACAAGAGAATGCTGCACTTTTTATTTTGATTGCACTCAAATAAAAATTGTATACAAAAAAGCAAATATAGGATACTTTTGGTGTAAGTGATTATAGGTGGAAATAAACGTGTATTTTTGTATAACAAAAATTCTTATACTTTTATTTGATTCCTTAATTCTATATGTATTACAAATATAGATATATCACAATTTATTAAGTTTTGAACATTTTGCGAACTATATTTTCATATCCTTGAATTGAAATACGCCACTGTTCATGATACACATTATATTTCTCTTGTGCTTTTTTATCTTTTGGTTCTAAATTAATTACAGTTTTCAAATCGTTAACTGCATTTTCATAGTCTTTCAGATTGCCATAAGCTACACCTCTTCTATATAAGGCTTTAACATTATTTTCTTGTTGATTCAGAACTTTAGTACACAATGTCAGCACATGATCATAATTTCTCTTAATTAATTGACATTCAGCCATATTATTGTATAAAATACACTTGAGATCATAAATATTTTTCGTGTTTGGTTCATCTTCTATTGGTTCTAATGTTATAAGAATCTTACAAGCTTTACTAAATTTGTAAAATGCATCAATGTGTCGTTTGACTTTGAATAATTCAACCCCTTTTTCCTTATACTTTAACGCAGTCTCATATTTTTCTTCTGCTGTCCATTCCCAAATAGGTTTATAAAATTCTACTGCTTCCAGTTTTACTTCTATTGATAATGCAGCCGCCTTGGCTTCTGTACCATTTACAGGAATTTGTACTGTTATTAAACTTTGTTCTGACAAGGACATTAATTGAATAGCCCTTTCTATACATCTGTCTACTTTTGAACATGCTTCACCAATAACTATTACTTTTTTAGATGCTTCCTCCGCAATATCACTGTTTAAATCTTCTTTAACTTGTTTGATCGATAGATCTACTAATTGTAAATTACTGACATTTATAGTACAAATGGATAGTTCTGTTGGTTTATTCGAAAAAGATCCTGCACTAATGATCTCTTTCTTGACTAATTTATCCGCTGACTCCCAAAGAATCATTTTAAAAAGATATTTTTATATCCTGGAATCAACTGAAAAGTAAAAAACAATGAATAATGATAAAAAATTTACTCATATAGGTATCGATAAACATTATAAATTAACCTCAAATCTATATCGTGAAAAATAGCCGGCACTAACACATACAGGTATTAAGTATAAGGTACAATAAACGTTTCAGTCTATAAAATCTACCTATATGTATGTAATTTTTGTAAAAAATGTTACATCTGTGAAAAAAGCATGATTAGAATTAAAAGCATTATAGCATTACTATTATAAATAAATATTATTTGTCATCGCTAACTCGCACTTAAAAAATGAAAAACAACGGCAAGTGAGTAGTTGTAGTTTTTAATTGATAATAAGTACATAATGAGCATAAGATATGATAATTTACGTACCTTTATAGCCTGCGCTTCATGCTCTAATAAAAATATTAAAAAATAAGTATATTTGATCACAAAATACGTAAAACATCAAATGTAGATCATGAGTCACATTAGTCAAAATGATATTTTGGAGAAATTGACGAGCTTTAAATTTAAATTATCGATTCGGCAATGAAATATAAACAGACCAATTGAGAAGGTCTTTTTTCGCACAGAAAACCGCCGCCATTCTTCAGATGCACTCTGCAAAAGTTATCTATATATATGCAGTGCAACCGGCAGCACATGACTACCTATATGAGCCCACGGACTTGCGAGCAGTGATAGTGCCGACTGCCGGCCGAGTAAGTATATTTGTGTTTATATTTTTTTATTACTATATATTTATATATATATATATATATTCCGTTCAACCGGTTGAAGTCGTTGAACAGCCAGAGAATATAGAAATCAATGAATAAACGTCTATATTCGTTGAAAGAAATACTCTTGAACAGCTTCAAAATAGGGTTGTACCACTGTACCCAAGAATTAGGTTAGATTAGGCTTATTACCTCTTATGTCTACGATTGCACCCATAATCCATAATAAACAGTGATATTATACAAGAATGCTACTGCTACCAAGTACAAAAACAATATTTGCTGAAGTTGCAAGTGCTTTTAATCAACAAACCTGCAAGTATACATAAGCTTTAAGAATTGAATAAAATATTGATTCTAATTTATAATAAAATTAAAATACAAATATTATTTCATCACAGGAAAGTATTCGCTGAAGAATTAGATGTTCAAGGATTAGATGTGAAAGCCAAAACCATGGAATTAAGTTTCATGTTTTATTTGCTGAACAATTTAAGATTTTTGATCTTGAAAATAATATGAAATTGGTTTATCCTTAAGAAGATTACGGTACATTATAATTGAGATCATTGTATATTACTTTCTACATAATATCCTCATCTTTGTTCACTAATAGTTGAAATGCTGTTGACATTTTAAAGTAAGTTATATCACAGCATATTCAATAAAGTTTAATGAAGTAGATTAAACTGGTAATGATTGAATAAATATACTTTGTACAGCTTAATTCTTTCTTGTTACATTATTGTCAAAATGCTGCTGTACATTGTATTGTGATGAATTGTAAATTAATTGTGATTATTGGATTTTAAAAATAGTTTCAGAATTACTGCATAAGGAAATTACAGATGCGTTATCTGAATACTGCAATCATGAATACAGTAGAAACAGCACCATATATTTGTACTTTTGAGTGGCTAATATGATGGACAGGACCAATTTTACTTTTGAGTATGCGGCCTTCTTTCTCAGTGATGTTATCATGTTTCACTCACGGTTATTAAGAGTGGTTTTGAGATTAAGATTATAAGCCATTTGATGCAGGTGCAAACATTCGCTAATTATTTGCTGAATTTTAAATTCAAATTATCCTTTCCTCTTTGTGTATCATGGATATTATAACATTTTTAAACTATTATTAATGTTTATAACTGTCTTCTTCTAGATGGACAAGGCCACCAGAACGTAACCAATGAGAAGCTGGAGACAATAATGAAAACTACGATACAATTGATTACAATGGTTTTAACAATGAGTGGCTTGTTAATTGTAAGGAAGACTACAAGATGAAAAGAGAGTGATAGTTCACTCAAAGCATTACTATTTAAATACAAAAAATCTCATCAATACTTCTTATATTTCAAATAAATTGAAGTACCTAATTAAATAAATTTATTCAGAAATTGCAATCTTTAATTTATGTGTTAACATCTCCAATACATGGAGACGTATTTTGACTATTATAAGATCTAAATGATGTAAATTTAAGTACATCAGACATTCGTATTATCCTAATGACTATTAATATTAAAATTAGAAAGACTGCTTATGTCGATTGTATTATAACAAAAACTGATAAGTATATTTTTATCGGTCTTACAGTCTTATAAATTCATGTAATAATAATAATAATAATGACAGTCAGATTGCCCTTGTTTACAATTACCCTCATAGAATCTGAAATATTTAAAAATTACTACCTGAAAAAAACTTTATTAGAAAAGGACAATCTGACTGCCCACCACCACCTAAATCCTTAGTACAACGTTTCGAATTTTTGAATTTATAAGACTGTAAGACTGATAAAAATATACTTATCAGAACATTAATATACTATAATAATAAATTTAAGAGCGTACTATACATTGATAAATCATCTGTTAACCATTTTTGATTGTACATAACGAGTTCTAGTCTGTATTGTAATGTAGAATCTAAAAATATGCTCTTATGATGTATACGAAAAATAGTTAAACGCGACCTAGCTATATTCATTCTCAAAAATTTAAAGCTATTTACTTGAATGAAAATAGTGTAATTTCAGTAAGGTAGGACTATCACATCTGCGCAATCGTTTTCTATAAAAGCTCAATAAACATATGCATATAGAATGTTCATATAAAAGTTTTTTTTAAAGATATATTTTGGTTGACCAATTTTTGATTAGAAATCTGAGAAACCTTTTCATATAGATTTAAGAAAACTTCGCTGGTAGTGTAGTAATTTTATACATTCATGAAAGTTATGTAACTTAAGTTTAAAACATCTAGTCTATATAGTCTTTATATTGATTGAACCTTGCTAGGTAGTTTCTGATTAGTAAGGAATGCATATGATATATGTAATTTTTTAAATGGCATTGTTAGTAAACTATAATTTGAGCTAAAGAAATTTATGAAATCAAGTCAGAAATTATTGTCAAGTATTTTTTTTGTCTCACTAATGAAAATTAGATAAACTTATTCCTTATCAGTTTACAGGAATCTTCCAATTTCTTATGGCAAAATGTGGCTGAAAAAAAGTTTTGAAATCATCTCGGAAATTGTTAAGTATTTTTATTGTCTTAGCAGTTTGTAAGTCGTTTTAGTTGTTCCATTATTTTTTTCTCTCTTCACTTATAAGTATATTATTTATATTATTAATAAATAGTCTATATATTTTAATTTTAGACAGGCTTATCTCTTTGAAAATATGTATTTGGAAACCAATAAAAAATAATGATACCATTAAGCCCACAAACAATACAACAATTTTGCTAAATACATTATTATTAACATTAATACTTATTATAACATTATTAATACAGGGAAAAGTTATATAATGACATATGTTTCGTATGTTTTATTTTGGTTCCTTTTATTCTATACATTTAATTTCATTCTTGTGGGCTTAATATATTCTTCTTTTGCTTCTTTGCCAAGTCTTACACTAAAAGAAAGTTTTAAATTTAGAAAAATATATTCTGGAATTAAATAGTACTAAAGAAATATTTGCTAATTTAATTAAGTAAATATTTAAAAAATAATTTTTCAGTATTTCACTTAATCTTTAGAGTTAATCAATTCCTTTTATTAATCAATTCCTTTTGCGTGATCAATTTATTTCAAGTGATTTATACGCTGAAAATTTTGTAAAATTTATTTTTTCTTCCCTATAAAAATATTGTTTTATATAGTATGCCTCCAAGCATCATACATAAAATCTACATTATTGTTCCTGACTACCATTTCGTTTTCTTCCGAGCTCGTTTTACTGAGTGTGTTACATTTCACAAAGTGTTCAAAATGAAAAAGAGAACGTCCCTCAAACATGATTGTCATTTTTCAATTCAATTAAATAAGCTACAATTGGATCAAGTGTTTATTATGTTGATCGAGAGAAAATATTTATTCAATGTGATGGCTATCCAGAAAGTGCCTAACTTACAGGTTTCAACTTTTTAATATGCATTATCGCTTCGCAGAGACGTATATTTGTTGTATACATTTCCTCTCTATTCCTTTCATTTATGTACTTTGCTCTTCTACTTTTGTTTACTCATTCGGTATCACGAAACTCCATTACGTAATCGCAATTTTAAAAATTCGCAGCGCCGCGCGCAGCACTTCTCTTATTTACTTGTCTGTATGATCTACTGCACGGAGAAGTACGCGAGAACAATGAACGGGCGCAAATAAAATAAATGACGTACTTTTTTAGAGTAATATATGTTTTTGTAAATTCATAAGATTAAAGTGGATCTAAAAATATGAGAGATTATTTTTAACTTTTCATTTTTGATAAATTTTATCATATTACCAGCTTCATCGTTTTCATGTTTAATAAGTTTGTGAGCATATATACTTATAATATTTAGTGTTTGTTAAAAAAAAGCTTTAGTTACAATGTTTACTAAAAAATCAAGCAAAAATTTTTAAAAGTACAATAAAAGAATTCTTATAGAATAATTAATGAGTGCATAAAGCTGCACTTTTCAAATTATTAATTTGTATTTGTCCAAAAAAGAATACTTTACTAATTTTTTTTTTATTCTTATTGATTATTTTTTGACAACTTATGAATTTCACATAAAAGAACTCTTTTAGATTACTTTATCAATGCATAACCCTAACTTCAAATCATTCGGTTCTGCTTCTTCGAAAAAAAGAATACTTTATGAATACTTTATGAATTGTTACAAAGAGGACATTCTCAAACGGATTAAATGTTCATAAAGAATTCTCCTTGACTACTTTTTGAATACTTGGTGAATAAAGAATTGGAAAAGAATAATTCTTTCGGAATACTTGTTGTCAAAAAAGAATTCAAAAAGAATTCTTTATGAATTAAAAAAAAAATACTTTTGCTTATTGGGTAGTTACCTCTAAAATTCAATCCAAGAACCGATTATATAAAATACTATACATGCATAAATGATGCGCTGGGTCTTGCGAGGCCAAATAAAAAAGTAGCTTGCGGTCACCAGAAAAACAGGAACACGCAGGTACAAAAGAAAGCAGGGATCGAGGAGCTGCAGATCGAAGCGTGTGGATGCAGTGATAAATCATTCTGTAAAATTGAGTTTATTGTATAACGCCTGATGTTCCGATCACGCATGTACCCTGTATAACTCTGAATGTAGTATAAAAGCAACGACAGCGCGTGTCGCTGAATGAATAATTACTCGTACGAGTGGCACGGCGAGGGTTTACCGTGTCATCCGGACTGACGCGTATTATACATATATATATATAAGGAGACGGAAATCCCTGTTCTCCTCGGGGGGTTGGGATAGTCTCTTCTCGCTTCCGGTCTTCTACGGCTGCTTGTGTATATTGGAAAAAGTGGGACAAGATGAAGATCTTAAATCATCTCACCCCTCGAAGCTTTCGGCTGATGACGAAATTTCATTTTTCAAGGCTCGATGCTCCGATATTGAAAGGGGCTTCTTTCACGTTGATTTTGAAAAATAGACTGATAATCGACTGTCATGATTTTTAAACATTCTTGAGAGAGTATTAAGTAGGTTCTCAACTTTCTTTTTTATATTAAAATCATAGGCTCAATTCTCATAATTTATTGTGTCGAAGGAAAAATATAAAAATTTTACTTTATTATATTAGTTTATTTCTATTCCATTTTATTATTATTATAACTTATTTAAAAAAGACGAAAAAATTTGTGTTTTTTTTACATAAAAACTTAATATTATTCCCAAATAAAAAAAAAAAGATAAAGTTATACGTCACGAGTTCAATTTTCATCAACTAATAGCGTTATAGTGAAAAGATGACTATTTATTTTTCTACAGTGAACTTTAGACTGGAACAGCGCGATTCCTCATTGTTCCTTATTTTACACAAGCCGCGAAGATTTAAAAGAAGCGAAAAGATGATGAAGGTATCTGCGGCACACCTTTGTAATTTATACGGTGCTACACAGAGCATATATATTTGTAAGCTCCGCAACCTCAGATGACCCGATGACCTTTTTTTGTAGTTTCTCCATCCAGTGTTTCGCGTGCGCCTGCCGACCGTTTATACGACTTTTTTTATTGTCCTCTCTCACGCTCTCTCTCTCTTGCTCTCTACTTGGCCGTGTAGCCTCTTTAGCCCGGAGAGACAGTAGAGTCCTGGGGGAGGCTCGATGTTAGGACGCGCTGTTTCACGCGGTTGATTCTAAAGCGTGCGACTTGGCTTTGGAACTTCTTGTCTTTGGGTTCTTTTATTAGTTTTCTATCTTCTTTTTTTTTAATCTTGCAAGATATTTATCATTTGAGAGCTTTACTGTAGCTGCTCTTATATTATATGGGAAGATGAATAAAACTTTGATTTTATGCGTGTAGGTGAAATAGCGTGAGTCCTCTTTATCTTGATAATATTTATGTTTAGAGATAGTTGGGGAATTTTATTGAAAATTCTGGCTAACTATAAATAGTACTATACTTATCAATATTAGATAGTACACAGAGAAAAAAATTCAATTGATTCAACAATTTTTCATAGTTGAAATAGCGCAAACTCTAATATTGTCAAATTAACAACGAATCGTTGTAGAATGGAAGACGGAAAAATCATTATGTTAATAGAACATTTATTTAATCCAATAAGCTGCATCATTTAACTCAAAGATATACATACAAACATA
>UELU01140790.1:0-15572 GCA_900490025.1 Megastigmus dorsalis | reverse complement strand
CTCTTGCAGAGGCATATAACGGGTCGCCACCTAGCGGTAATTCTTAAGAAATAGTTATGCATGGGTATATATTGTTTAATTGAAAAGCACGATTTAAATACAGTTATATATAATTATATAAACTTTTTTACAACTTTATAACATTATGTAAAAATGAATATGATTAAATACGTCTGTATACAAAGCAATAATTATCTCCACTTAGATCAGATTAAATGAACTTATATACGCTTATACCCTATTGTAAACGCCAACATTCTAACTTATTCAACTTTATATAAATGTATACAATTAAATATAAACAACTTCTATTCTAAGAATTTAACAGAATACCATCTAATCAAATAAAATTATATATAAGTTTATAAACTTATATACGAGCTTATACAAATATTAATGAAATAATATGTTCACATATAGTTATGGCTTTTTATATAGAGACAAAATCCAGTCATAATCATATACAAATAGGTACAAACGTATACAATCATTCATAATTAACATATAAATGTATATAATTGTATGAAAATCATTTTTACCCGGGATGATGGAAACATCATAAAAAACAATAAATTTTTTAACGGTCAAGAAAATGTTTTACAAATACTTTTATTCCAAGATGCGTTTGAAGTTTGCAATCCTTTAGGAGCTTCTAAAACCAAATTTAAAATAATCGGTGTGTATTTCGTTCTCGCAAATTTACCCCCTTATCTTCGGTCAAAAGTAGAGAATATTAAACTTGTTTTATTAATCCGTGAAAAATACGTAAAGTCATTTGGTTGGAATCAAGCATTAGAACCTTTAATGAAAGATCTTAAAACATTAGAATCGAGAGGAATTAATATATCTTTAAAAAATGAAACTATGAAATTTGTCGGAAGTATTGTTGCTACTTTAGGTGATAATTTGGGTAGTCATGAAATTGGTGGTTTCGTTACAAATTTCAGCAAAGCACCATATTTTTGTCGCTACTGTGAAAAAACTTTACAAGAATTTCGAAATGAACCTTTTCAAACAAAACGTAGTAGAACTGTGCAGACGTATAAAGAGTGTATAGCTGACACTCGAAAATGTAAAAAAGCATGTAAAGGTATCACAGTAAACTCTTCTCTTAACGATTTACAGCACTATCATGTGTGTAATCCTGGACTGCCACCCTGTATTGCCCACGATCTATTCGAAGGAATAGTAGCTATCGATATGTACTTAGCTATCGACTACTTTATTAAGAAACGCTTGTTTAAAGAAAACCTGCTCAATTATCGATTAAACGATATTAAATTATTAGGTACAAAGCGAGAATTTATCCCTGGTTTCAAAAAGAATCGAATATCAAAAAAGTTGACTGGTACAGCAAGTTAGATTCGGGAATTGTTAATCATATTTCCCTTAGTCGTTACTGATTTAATCAAGGATTTCAACGACGATGTATAGAAAATGATTTTGCTTTTAAGAGAAATATATGCTCCATTGTATGCGCTCCGTCATTATCTATTGGACAAGTCGCACTATTAAATGAAACAATTAAAGATTATCTGTCGCTAAGATTGAAGTGTTTTCCTAATGTGCAATTACGGACTAAGCATGAGTTTATCCTTCATTACCCTGAATTGATTGAACATTTTGGACCACTGAAGCATATGTGGACTTTGAGATTCGAAAGCAAACATAGTTAGTTCAAAAACATAATAAAACATTATCAGAATTATAACAATATTACGCAAATGCCCGCGGAGAAACATGAATTGATGCAATGTTCATCCGATTACTCTTATGATACACTAGCCGCCCCAATAGATGCCACGGATTTTAATTCACTCACTTTTGAAAATGATGTTTCTGTTGCAATAATAGAGTTTTGCCGTACCAAAGCTATTAATATTAAACTAGTATGTAGAAAAGTATTATTTCGTAGCATATACTATACCGAAGGTATGACTATTTGTACTGGAAAAAGCCTTTTCGTCAATTAGGAGATACAAATGAAATCGTATTTATTCCTGAAATTGGTGTTTATGAAATAGCACAATACGAGGACGTTGAGAACCGCTCACAAACATTATCTTTATTTACGTATTCTACCTTAGTCTCTCCTGATCCATTACTAGAATCCTATAACCATTCAATTCCAGTTTATGTCATAAAGTATGCACCCATCGATAAGGATTTATAAAAGAAATTTGTGAGTACAAAAAAAGGTGATACAAATATGCATGGTAAAAAAGTAGTAATAGGTATATATATGGCTTAAAGGTTTTGCGCTTATGTGTTGAGTTTTCGTAAATGCAGCTGTTACAGCCCTGAAAAGACTTGATGCGCAGCTACTAGTCGGCCTCGTTTTATCTAAATAAACATCATAGATGCTTTGTTTGCTTTTATTGGTATAAACTATTTTTTTTTTTTTAATTTTTTTCATTCCTATTAACTAAATAAGAAATAGTTGGAAATAATTAATATAATTTTATAAATACTTTTATTTCATACAGTTATGGCAAGAGGATAATTGATCCGTCTTCAGTCCTTCCTGTCGAAAATAATTCATATATTTGTAGCATGTTTATTGCACTTTTGGTGCGTGTGAATTACTACGAGTACAGTTTTGTAAATTACCAAATTGTTAATTAAAGTTAAAGTTTTGCTGGTTTTCTTATTGCATACTTACTAACTTATCTAATATTTTCATTAGTATATAATAACATGTTACAAATAAGTACTTGTTAATCTGATTAATATTTAAGTTTTAATAGCCACAATATATTTTTATTTATTATACAATGTTCAGTGTACTGAAATAAAACGTTATTTTCAGATGGTCCTAATCTTCAGAGTATGGTCTGCAACGCGAGACAAAAAAGTATCAATTCTTATCGATCAGTCGGATGCTATGATACAAGGGACCATTTCTAAAGCTAGCAAAAAGATGAAAATAACAGGCACTACTTTAGTATTAGAAAAGGATGGAACAGTTATTGATGAAGATGAAATATTAAAATATTTTGAAGATAAAGTACTGATGGTACTACAAGATAATGAATCTTGGACTGATGCTGCTACTACTGTCCCAGGAACATCAGTAGAAAAAAGCCTTCTTTCTCCGCCGAATACTCCAGATAATGGAAATAATAACGCTTCGCAAGAGAACGTTGACATAGTACTGGAGGATATTTTAAATGAATCTATAGACGAAACAAATAATGTTATTGACACCGATGCGTCGCCTGCACGTAATGAAAACTCCATGAATTCATCTTTAGACTCAGTAATATCATTACTTAAAGAAAAGCAAAATACGTCTTTAGATAATTTTAAGGTTCCATGGTTATCATTTGAACCTGGAATTTTAGATGGCCTACAAAAAGGAAAAAGAGATCCCTCTATAATTGGAGAAGTAGTCAGGAGAGTAGTAAATGAGATGAGATATTTCGAGAAGCACATTCCTGTAAAAGCATTTCAGCGGATTGCAACTGAAATGATTAATACATATCCAACAACATTCGAGGATAGAAAAGAGGACAATACTCGTCGTGGTAATGGAATAGCTACTCTCCTTTCCAAATTAATAGCCCAGAATAGTTATTGCAATCGCGTTGAATTAAAATCGTCTTTAACCCAAAACCTTAAAATTCCACTTAAAAAACGGAAACAACTAACTTCAATGAAGTGCGGGTGTAAGAACTGGCAACCAGAGACTTTTCCAGAAGGACCAACTAAGGAAAGCCAGGAAGAGAAAAGGCAGTACCTGCTAAAGTTTGATTCTTATGATATTACGAATGAGATGACGCTGAATGAAATCAAGGTGGCCTTGCAACAAACTTACGCTTCACAGCGATTGTTTATTAACAATACCAATGATTCTCCTGTTGTTGCATCTATAACAGACATGTGGGCTAGCATGAAGCTACCATATTTATTTATTCACTTTAACTTATTAACAGAACGAACGTTATTGCAAGCCCATGAGCAATTTCAAAAAGATGTAATGAAGATTATAACATACGGATTTTAAAGAGATTTTTAAATGCCAAGGAAAAATTAATGGATCAGGAGAGTCGTAACTTGGCAGCAGTCAATGTTATTTTTAAGCATTTTAATGAAGATATTGGAAGCGTTCTTACCCTAGTTGAAGTATGTATTATAATTTTACTTTCTATATTATAATAAATAAGACTTCTACTTCAGAAATTCACTTGAATTATAATTTAGCAAGAAAACCTCAAGTACTGAAAAACAATTCATTTTTGAAAGTCAAAGATTCCTTTAATAATATATTGTAAGTATATTTGTATCATAATTAATATATTTATTGCAGGGTGATATACCAGCTGAGGGCGTTGCAGTATCAAGTAATCATCCTTGTGCTGTAGTACTAGGTAAACAAAATACTTTTTTAAACTTCAGAATATAGTAGAATATATAACTCGTAACAATTTTTTCTAATAAATATACTGAAAAATTTAGTAATTTGCAATTAACTTAAATATCTATTATACTTTGTCATAATCAATGTTATTTTTAAGCATTTTAATGAAGATATTGGAAGCGTTCTTACCCTAGTCGAAGTATGTATTATAATTTTACTTTCTATATTATAATAAATAAGGCTTCTACTTCAGAAATTCACTTGAATTATAATTTAGCAAGAAAACCTCAAGTACTGAAAAACAATTCATTTTTGAAAGTCAAAGATTCCTTTAATAATATATTGTAAGTATATTTGTATCATAATCAATATATTTATTGCAGGGTGATATACCAGCTGAGGGCGTTGCAGTATCAAGTAATCATCCTTGTGCTGTAGTACTAGGTAAACAAAATACTTTTTTAAACTTCAGAATATAGTAGAATATATAACTCGTAACAATTTTTTCTAATAAATATACTGAAAAATTTAGTAATTTGCAATTAACTTAAATATCTATTATACTTTGTCATAATCAAATTTATTTTTAAACATCAACTCTAAATTTAGGTACAGATTCATCTTAAAATTTATTTAATTAACTAATAAAAATAAATATTTTAAAATGTTGAAAACTGGAATAATACTTGCACATATGTTTGTATACGAGAGCATTCATTTTTGATAAACCGGTTACCATATGAACAAAATACATTTCATATTTTTATTAATTATTTCATTTCTTTTTGCAGGCAATACAACTCCGCCGCAATATTGCATATTAATGGATTTTACTCCTACGGAAACGGTCAATAGTATATTTGAATGTATTTCAACTTTTCTAGCAATGTACTTCGTTTTCAATAGAACATATCCAGAATCAAACAGCTGCTTTTTCGATTTTGTCCAAATGAGATTCTTCGACATCTATCCATCAGATGGGTCAAGTCGTTCACACAATAAGAAGAAAGCACAAAAAGTTAATACGTTAATCAACATACTAAATAAAGTAGTAGTCGAAGAGATTCTTAATATTACACAGAACCATAACGTTTCTGTTGTACAGTAAAAAAAGTAAATGCAATTTTTGTATTCATAAATTTGATTTTAGAGAATACGATATTTACATTGTAATGTTTTTTAAAATGTTTTACTCAATATTGTCATTTATTGATATACTAAGCACTAATATTTAATTTTACGATTCAAAGATAGGTTTTTTCTATAAAATAACAACTTTTGATGTTGTAACTGAACATATTTTAATTATTTGTACAATAAATTTACTTATTTGTAAAATGACTAGTCGCTAGAATTTAAAAGACAGGAGAAATTTCGTCCAAAAATGATTGATGTATGAAACTGCATTTACAGATAGGCTTAAAGAATTTGACTTGTATACGATACATGCTGTAATTCATACTAATTGCTGTTCATTGCTTTATATTTTGTAAAATTATTTGTATTTTACGTTTACTTTTTGTTTATTTATAATTATTCATTTGAGATTATCGATATGATTACAATAAAAATATTTTATTATGAAACAATACATTTCATTTCATACAAATTCAATCGGAGCCTTAATTTCATTTAATATTATTATGAAAAGTGAAATATATTGCACTGAGAAAAGTTTGGTATAACTGCTGCACAAAACAAGAGAGCGCTCCTATACTTTGATTTGGTGTGGTTACTGCCTCACTTCGGGACGTCCACTGCCCCAAAGCGAGGCATCATCCCTCCCGCTAACGCTCACGTAAAGGTTAGGTCCGCGTACGGAGTATCTCTTGTCCCATTATGAGACGCGAGACGTCCCAAAACGAGGCAGCAGCAGCACCAAAACAAAAATACAGTAGCGCTCTCTTGTTTTGTGCGGTTAATGTCCGAAACTTTTCTCAGTGTGGCATTTTGTAAATTTACTGGTATTTGGAAAATTTACTGTCATAACTAGTTAATTTACTAGTAGGCAATATAAGATTACTGACTGAACCATAACTTTACTATCCGAATAGAATTACATTTCATCTTCTTTTGGCTTCGGTTAAATTTATGATCCGTCTCATAAATTTACTAATTACTAATAATTTTAATGCTTTCGACGGTAAAGTCACTGTTCTGAGAGCAGGTCGGATAATTTCGTGTACTGAAACTAGTAATATTACTTAACTATTTTTATCAGTGTACGCATACATTATGTGTGCCACTAGTTCCAGCCAATACACAGTGTGGTGGTTTTAATTGCGTGAATTTTGTATAGCCTATCTTGACACTTTTATATTCATTTTTAAATAAAATATAAATTTCATTCAAATTACCGAGAAGCAATCTCTTTTGAACGTGTAGTTAGAGTCACGTTCTTTTTATTAAATATATCTGTTGGTTTTATATCATTTAACAGGGTGAGTGTCATTTCGTGACCTCGCTCACATTGCCCTTTCCCTGCACGTGCGATTACCGCCTTCGTCGCTCGTCGCGAGCTGGCTGGCATTTTTGGCTGAGAAAGCCGTTCAGTTTCGCGCTTTCACGAATCCCGTACACCTAAAGGACCACACGAGATATACAGTGCGAAAAGCCGTCTCTCACACACGAAAAGCCGAGAGGAAAACCTCTCGGCGTTGCTTTCGGCGTCCGGCTAACGTCCGCCCGCACCTCCTGCCGCAACGACGGATCTCACCTGCTGAGCAGCAGCAGCACATCGCCCCGCCAGGGCAAGCCGCCCTGGCCGTTGCGCAACCCCTAGCCAGGACCCCGTTACAACTGGCACCCCAAACGTGTGGGAAACCGCGGGGAAAACTCGAAAAAAATATTAAAATATTAAATTAAATTAAAATCTTTTTTTCACGAAGCGAATATAACAAGTGCTGAAGCACTCGCGAACGGGCCGAGCAAACGAAATATTTTCAAGTGTGTTTAGGGAGCCCGAAGCTCAATCGTAAACACACGAGTGTACAACGACGCGCAAGGCAATCGACGAAGTCGTCGGTCAGTAGTCTTCCTGCGATCAGCTGCCTCTCGCGTTGAATATAATATAATATTTTAAGACATATTATACAGAATTATAAGAGGCCGAGCACCGTGCAGAAGATACGTACACATACACATACACACACACACGCAAGAGGCTACAAGGGGGCGGCCGGAGCTATAGAAGGCTCGGAAGGCCACTGTTTATACAAATTGTTTAAACAGTTAATAATTTTGTGTTTCGGAATTTTTTTTTTAGTTTATTAACTTTTTCCAAAATTATTTTTTACTCAAAATTTTTTTTTTGTTTAAACAATTTTTTGGAAAAATAATTTTTTTCAAATTTTCAACCTTTTTTTAAAAAAAAATTTTTTTTTTCAAATTTACAAGTCTTTTTCAGAAAAATTATTTTTTTTTTCAGTTTTTCGATATTTTTTCTCGTTTTCTTCAAGTTTTGAACTGTTCCCGAAAAAGTAATTTTCTTGTCAATTTCCGATCACTTTCAGGAAAATCCGAACCGATTCGATTGTTTTTTTTCTCCCCCGAAAGCGCAAGTCGCAGAAAGACGACCACTAGCGAGGTAAAAACTGACAACTTCGGTTAGCCCGCCACCCGGTACACGAGCTTCTGTATACGGGCAGCTCTAAAAGTCCTCGAAAGGACAGCTCAGAAGAGCTTAAAGAAAGAGCACTTACAAAACGAAAAACCCTTGCGCACGGTCAGCGAAGAGTCGCCAAGAGAATCAAACGAGTGTAAATAAAAAGAAAAAGGAAGATAGTAATCAAACAAGATCAGATATGGGAGAACAGCTGGAAAAAGCGATTGAGGAGTACATCCTCAACCTCAACAACGGGGAGCTCCAGGAGCATCTGGACACATTAGAGCTCACCGGCTCAGGATCTCAGCTCGGAAAAGCCAGCCGGCTGCACCAGTGGATACTGGGAAATTATACGGCTGAGGACTTCATAGCGTGCAAGGAGTCAGAAAACCCGATACCGCGAAGAAAAGAGAAATGCTCCACGCTGATTACCAGCCGAAGAGAACCACAAGAAGATGCAGAGAACTACACACAGATGCCTGACCCATATCTGCCAGAAGAGCTGGCATCGAAAAGGAGGGTAGTGGAGAATCTCAACGCCATAGCTCCATGGCCAAATCCGCCAACGGTGAGCACGCATGCCATCGATGAAGAGGGCAGTGAGACCAGTCAAAGGTCACGAAGACATGACTGGCTCACACTGGCTGCCACAGACTTCTCGCTGTGTCGGCAGAAGAGTGCAGTCTCACAGCTACCGGCAGAAGTTCCCAGAAGGTATGAAAAAGGGCCGAGATATCGTCCTGAAGACGAAACCCGATGCTGGCTCCACTTGGAAATCGGAGACTACCGGCTCAGAGCGCTCTATGATCCAGGAGCCTCGAGCACAGTCATGGGTGCAGTAGGTATCCAGATAGCAGCCAGTCTGATAGCAGAAGTCGGAGAGGTCAGACTGGTGGACGGAAGGAGTTCATTATGCGGTCACATACTCTTGCCTTACAAGCTAGAAGGCTTGACGAAGGAGGTAAGAGTAGCGATCCTTTCCGGTCTCGACGAAGAATGCTACGTTGGAGTGAACTTCATCAGAGCATTTCGAGCCGTGTTGGATCCGGACACTGACCAGCTACTCCTGAAGGAGACCGGAGCCTAGGCCCCATTAAAAGTGGCCGCCGTAGGAAGTGGCGTGGCCGCACTGGCATCGCTAGGAGTGGCAGAGGTATCAGAAGAGCAACTGGCACAGCTAGAATGGCTGTAGGACGAGGTATTACCACCGAAGGATGGACCTTTTGGCTATAGCCACCTAGCCGAACACGACATAGATGTCGGCACGGCGAAACCGATAAAACAGAAGTATTGTCCAGTTTCGTTGAAGGTGGAGGAAGAGATGCACCGGCAAGTCGCCGAGATGCTAGCTAAGGACATAATCAAAACCTCATCCAGCAGCTGGTCAAGTCCCATAGTGAAAGTGAAGAGGGAAAACGGCAAATACAGGTTCTGCATTGATTTCCGGAAAGTCAATGCAGTGACAAAATTGGACGCCTATCCCCAACCTCACATGGATCACATCCAGAGGAAGCTACGTCGAGCAAGATATATCTCCACACTAGATCTCAGCGCGGCATACCACCAGATCAGACTGACGGAACAGTCGACACTCATCACGGACTTCACAGTGCCCGGTATGGGTCTATACCAATTTAAAAGAATGCCGTTCGGACTGTTTAACGCAGGAACGTCGTTCCAGAGAGTTGTCGACCAACTCATAGGCCCAAGCATGGAACCATTCGCTTTCGCCTACCTGGACGACATAATTATAGTTTCGGAAGAATTCGAGGACCACCTGCGTTACGTCAAACTCGTATTCCAGAAACTCAATGAGGCAAGATTAACGATTAATCGCGAGAAGAGCGTATTTTGTCGTCCTGAAGTGAAGTATTTGTGCGTCTTAATGAACAGAGACGGTGTCAGACCAGATCCAGCCAAGGTAGAGCCGATAAAGAATTACCCAGCTCCGAAAAACCTTAGGCAACTGAGACGCTTCGTAGGCATGGCTTCGTGGTATCGCAAGTTCATGAAGGACTTTGCGACGATTTCATAACCACTTTCCCGCCTTACAAAGAAAAACCAGAAGTACGAGTGGAAGGACGAGCAATAAGGACCCTTCGAACAGCTGAAGGCATTAACACTATCTGCCCCGGTGCTGCAAAGACCGGACTTCGAGCGGCCGTTCATCGTGCAAACAGATGCCAGTGTCACAGGCCTCGGAGAGGTACTAATGCAAACTGTAGACGAGGACAAAAAAGTCCTAGAATTCGCCAGCAGAACACTCTCACCAGCTGAAAGAAATTGCAGCGTGACAGAGAGAGAATGCTTGGCTGTAGTCTAGGCGATCAAGAAATTCCGACCCTACATCAAAGGTTACCACTTCAAAGTAGTAACAGACCATAGCTGCCTAAGACGGCTCAGTACAATGAAGAATTCAACGAGCAGGCTAGCAAGATGGGCCCTAGAATTACAAGGGCATAGTTTCGACGTAGAGCATCGGAAGGGATCACTGAAACTAGTCCCAGATGCACTATCGAGGATGTTCGAGGAGGAAGAGCCAGCGATAAGGGCGCTAGCATGGTCAGAAAGCACAAAAGACCACTGGTACCTCGAACAGGCCAGAAAAACTTGGGAATAGCCTAGCGAACATCCTCGATGGAAACTATTAGGCGGAAATCTCTACCTTCACCGCCAAGACCCGGACACAGAAGGCGTCATCGAAGAAGATGACGCATGGAAACTGGTCGTGCCGAAAGAACACCGGCGCGACGTAATGCGAGAATGTCACGATGAACCGACGGCCGGACATCTAGGGCGAGAAAAGACCTTCGACAGAGTCACAAGGTATTACTTCTGGCCCAAGTTCTATGAAGATGTCCGAAACTATGTTCGGAAGTGCCAGATTTGCCAGCAGTGCAAAGTAGTGCAGAAACTCCCACTCGGGCTGATGGGCAGGCGAGTAGTGGAGAAACCGTGGCAAGTAGTGGCAGGAGACATTATGGGACCACTACCGCTGAGTGTCAAAGGATTCGAATACATCCTCGTTTTGCAAGACCTCTCCACCCGTTGGTTTGAGTGCGTTGCGCTAAGGAAAGCGAATGCAAAAATCATAATAAAAGAGCTGAACGAGAGAGTAATCCTACGATTTGGCACTCCGGAGGTTTTTCTGTCAGATAACGGCACAGAATTCAAGAACAAGGCCGTAGATCACTATCTGACAGAACGTCGGATACACCATTCGAATACTCCGCCATACCATCCACAAGCTAACCAAGAGAACCACAGAACATGGGACGAGAACCTGCCAGAGCTAATGTTCGCCCTAAACATGGCGACACAAAGCTCGACAGGAACCAACCCAGCACTGCTTAACTATAGCAGGCAACCAATGCCACCAGGCACTTCCAGAAGAGAACAGGACACGGTAGCAGCCGAGAGCCTCGAGAAGTTAAGGATAGAAGTGTGGCAAAAAAGGATGGACGGCCTACAGGAATCACTGAACAAAGCCGCCAGCCGTAGTCGAGAAGCCCAGATACGGCAGGCGGAGTACTATAACGCAGGCAGAAGAGAGCCTACATTTAAAACAGAGGCCAGGTCTGGAAGAGGAACCGAGTTCTTTCTTCAGCCGCGCAGGGCATAGCGGCAAAATTGGCCTCCAAGTACTCTGGCCCATACCTTATAACAGCCATCAGAGGCTCCAACTCCTAGTAAATGATAGACGCCGATGGTCACGTGGATGACAATGTCCACGCAAAATATTTGAAACTATATATCGGAGGGGAAGATCCAGAAGAAGACGACGACGGGGAACCTCTACCACCGAGGGAAGAAGAGGCGATGAGCGACCCGCCAATAGCGTGCGAAGCGAGTCCAGAGCCGAACTCTGTTGACAATAACGCTCTCTGCGAGGAGCTATCGTTACCATCTCAACCCGTCGCGAACACATCACAGCGCCCAAAGAACCCCGAGCAGCCCACTTTTCGAAAACGAGGTCGGCCACCAGGGACGAAAAAGCGCCCAGGGGCAACCAAACTCTCCGTATCACCAAGAAAGAAAACAAATATTGAAGAATAATTTTCACCCTCTTTCAATCACCCAAGTCATACAGAATCCAAAATCCAAATATTGAGGAATAATTTTCACCCCCTTTCAACCACCCAAGTCATACAGAAACCAAATTTCCGTAAAATTGAATAGTACTTAAAAAATACAATATTTTTGTGTCGACATTTTCTTTGCATAACATATAGCTTTTCAGATATAATTCATATAATGTTATCATCGGATATTTTAGCGCTGTTTTTCCCACTTTAGAGGGTGATTGGGCAAAAACCAAAATATCCATACTTCGTATTCTTCAGACTACTACAAGTATACAAAGTTTCATTAAAATGGGCACGAGGGAGTAGATTTTGATAAAATAATTTTCACCACCCCCTACCCCCAGTTACCCCCAAGTTTCCCTGGACTATAAGTTTGTTGATGGTTTAATAGTACATGAAAAACTTAATATTTACAATTTAGAATTAATGACCTACGGTTAATAGTTCCTGAGATATTTAAAAAAATTTTGTTTTTCCCTAATTTTTGGGGGTTGTTTTTACCCCTTCAGAATGCGATTGGGCACGTATAAAAAAAATACGTGTTCAATATTTTTCAAAGTACTATAAGTTTCATCAAAATCGGAGAGGGACACTTGAGAAGGTTTACTTGTTAGTTTTATGTTTAGTCAATTCAAAGAAACTTTATTTGATTATAATAATCTTTTTTAACACATTTAATAAATCATTTATTCGAATGAAATACATTGATGTCATTGAAAGTACAATATTTATTTTAATAAATATTTATTCAATATAATCAAGTGATTTATTTAAGAAACGTAAACATTTATTTGGTAAATTATTTCTTCAAACCAAAAAAAAACAGGTATTGGTTTGTAATACACAATAAATCAAAGTGATATATTAATATTTTGTTACTTTAACTATTATTTTTTTTTTAAATTGAGTAAATATTTCTTTGAAACAAACTAATTATTCTGGAATAAGTCAATACTTTAGCAAATACATATCTCTTTTACTCAACTCAAAGTATATATTGTTTGAAATAAATTGTCTCTTGGAACTAGACAAATAATTTGATTGTTTCAAACAATTCTGATTTTGCGAATTCAAATAGTAAGTTTATTTAATTTCAATAAATATGGATTTGAAAAAAAGAAATCATTTATTGTTCGAGAAATTGAATGTTAGAGAAAACGATTACAAATAGATATTTCTTTGTCTCTTAAGAAAGTACAAATAAGGAATTTAATCAAACTATTTTTTAATTTATTTAGTATGCTTTTATAAACTGAATTTAACACCATAGTTCGCTAATCGATCAAGTTAAAGTAATATATAATTAAAAACAATAAAATATTTATTTGATTTAAGTAACGTATGCGCAGGAAAAATAAACAATTATTGCTTTAAATTATTCAAAACAATAAAATATTTATTCATATAAAATGATAGAGCATTTAAGAGATTGAAGATATCATTTTAATGAGTTTTTGTCACATCGAAAATACTAAATAAATATTTCTTTGATCTGTATAATTGATTGTATTAAGTCTAAGAAACCGATATTTAGTCTATAGATGGCACAAGGGCCACTAGGTGGCGTCGTATAGAGTTTGCATAGCGCCACGCTCTCTCGTAAGCGACAAGAATGCTGGTCGGTTTGTATATAAGAGCGCCAAAGTCTATAACAGAGTAACCGAGCATGCGTTCATTGTTCAGCATTTAGCGTACTATAATGCTTCACAATATATTTGTTCAATAGCGATGATAATATGATATGTATAAGTAAGTATATGAGTAAAATATATTAAGACTATAAAGTGAAAAAACAAAGTTGACAAATAAAAACAAATCAAAATAAATATATATATATGTCGTAGGCAAATAGAAAAATTCGTCATTTAACGAACTTCCTAGGCTGTTAGCTAACTGCCGGCAAATAGAGGAATGAGGTATCGAAATCGTCATTCCTATAACTCCCTGGTTTCGTTCAAGCATTTAGCAAACTGCCTAGGTAGTTAGCTAACTGTCGGACGAACGGTTTAGGTAAATAGGAAAATAATATTACTTACAAACTTTTTAAAAACTAGTAAATGAAAACGTTACATATTTATCATCAGCTAATAGCAAATTTGTCAATTTAATTTATATTCTACTTATTATAAAGCACGTCAATGATTGATGGCACCTGGAACCGCATTTCACTTTATACATATTGTATACTTTGAGTTTTTGAGGATTATTTTCTCAAGTGACCCCGCACTGTAAAAAGTCCTAATGATTATTACTGGCGGCTAGTATTCGATTCTGAGTACTCAAAACACTGAAATTGATACACTGAAATTATAACTGTTACCAGTCTTCAGTGTATTAAATAGCTGACTGTAAAATTACTTTTCTGGAAATAGGTAATAATCCGACCTAGTTTCAGTATAGCATTTTTATGCGATAGTATTATTAATATATTTCTATTAAATCTTCGAACCTCTTGTAAATTTACGGAACTTGAAGTAAAATTACGCGTTCATGACTGTTACTTGACAGTATAGCGCCTGTAAAATCGTAGGCTCACATGGAGAATCCGATATCGCCGATATACCGAATTGGCAATTGCAATTCCGAATCCATGGAAAAAAACATCAAGTAATTGCAATAAATCGTCACAACATTGTAAATTACAAAGGTAAATATATAATTATTCATAATCTTAATATTTATATCACCATTTTTGTGTGTGGGTAATATACTTAACCTCAATAACTTGGTGAATCGCAGTTATTGAGGTTAACGGCGACTTTATAATTGTTTTAATATATATATATAATTTACTGACTATAAAAATTTTAACAATTAACATCTTTATCAATCGTTATCAAAATACTCTAATAGTTAAGTAAATAAAAATATTAATATATTTATAAATACAAAATTAAAAAACTTTTAATCTGACAAAAATATAGAATGTGTAAAGTAATGTTAGCAAAAAGTATAAATAATCCCAAATTAATTAAAAACTAAATTGGAAATCATAATTCTTTGATATTCTTCGAAAGTACAAACATCGAACTTGTACGAATGTATAACATGATTTCAATTAACTTCTTATTATACTTTTAAGAAGATATTATCTGAAGTAACGAAACACTATAAATTCTTTATGTAAATCAAAACATTAAATTGAATATGATACAAAAACAATAAGGCAAATTGATTCAGATAACAAAAATATATATAATATTTGCTTTAACCCGTTAAGGCCCAAACGGACAAATTTTTTTGATGTTTTTCAATTGCTATAAAGACGGGTGAAATGATCTGCAAAAAATTTTGGACAAGTCAATTTCGATCGCAAATTTTCTGAACTTTCGAAATACGCTATTGGTTTTTGATTACAAACTGATTTTCATAGGTTATGTTTGCTTTTTCAGTGGAGAATCGTGATTTTTGTAAAATATTTTTTCATAAAATCAATATTTTAACTCCGAAATCAGTCTCGAATATGGTAGAAAAGTTCATGAAAAGTGTCCATGGACAATTTAAAATAAAGTGTACATGGTGG
>UELU01140788.1:4523-24269 GCA_900490025.1 Megastigmus dorsalis | reverse complement strand
TGGGCAAAATTTCTTTAAAATCAGTTTATGTATTTTACCTGATGATTATTCACCCAAAAATGAAGAAAATTCCATGCAAGAAGATGAAAGTGATCCAGAAGATTCAGTTACTTTCAATAATTCTAATAAGAGAATGCTCTACTCTGAAGACGGTCGTCTAAGCAAAAAAGGTAAGCTATCGAGTGTTAATAGGTTGCTATTATTGTGTGTAGTTCCTGGAATAAAAGAAACTTACGCAAATATTAAACTTTTATTTAACTTGACCAAACTTAATGATATCCCTTTTAAATTTGTTGCAGACTTTAAGCTTTTGTTGATAGTAAATGGGCAACAAACCGCAACACCTTCATACCCTTGCCCGTATTGTTTTGTCTCTTTAAATGACTTGAGACGCAAATTGACACCAGATACGAGTTTGAATGTTAATACTACTTCAAGTGCATCTGATGAAGCAGAAGTCCAAAATGGTACAAGTTTAAAAACATACGGCGACTTAAGAAGTGATTACGAAAAATATTGTCTCATAAGAAATCAAGGAGAAGAAAAGGAATGCAGCAGAAAGTGTCACAGCACCATTAATCTTCCTATTTTCAATGAAGATGATGATGTCTATGTTTTGCAGAAATGCGTCATACCTGAATTGCATGTCCCGCAAGGCTTCGTAAATCACTTATTTTAGCAAGGTTTGGTTCCCCTCTTAGACATAGAAAAAGCTGTATTATGGCCACGCAAACTCAATTTAATTTCAAGAAATTATCATGGTGATGCTTTTGAGGGCAATGCGTGTAGAAAACTACTGATAGAGTCACATATGCTTAAGGATCTTGACATATGTGGAGCAGTAGGTACTTTTAAAATTTTACCTTACATTGCAGTTTTCAAAGCTATGGACAAGGTGGTGAATTGTTGCTTTACCTCTGGTAAAGTAGGATCTTCACTTGATGATTATATTGAAGAATTAAAAAAAGCCTTGGAAAGCGTTGAACAACTTTCAGAGACTCTAAAAATTCACGTAATTCTTTCCCACGTTAAAGAAGGTTTTCAATTCATTTCAATTCAAGCTTAGGCTTTTGGTCAGAGCAGAGTGGTGAGTCAATTCATCGTGACTTCTTGAAGTTTTGGGGTCGTGACAAAGTAAACGGCTTTCATCGTGATACTTATTTACCAAATCTTTTAAAAACTGTGGTTGAATTTTCATCGCTACATTTTTAACAGTAGATTTTAAGTATTTAAAAGAAAATGTTACAATTATTTTATTGTCATTGAAAAAAAAAATATCAAAACCTCTATCATTAATATAAATTTACAAAAAAATATTAAAAAAAGAAAAAGAAAAAGAAAAAGAAAAAAAAAGGATCAGGTGACCACTACGTCCTCGCCGTTGATCCTGCGTCACGCTAAGAGTGGTTTTACTAAGTTTATTCTGAAATATACGATTTTCAAGATAATTTCAGTCAATATTTCAAACTCTATAAAATTAGCTGAAGTATTTTGAGATAAGTTGTAAAAACGAAACCTTTAAATTTTTCATTATTCATTAAGTCAACTTAATAATTTATGAACACATCAATAAATTTTCAAAGCAATAGTGTTATTAACAATAAACAATAAATGTATGCTCAATTCGGTCTACTTGGAGTTAAAAAATGGATTGTACGCGTGTACCTAAATGCTCCACTTTTCACTTCACGAATGCGCATAGCATAAATACAAAAACGTCCATAACTTGCGGAACCAATCACTTAGGATTTTCAATTTACTATTTTTTTCATCTACAAACAATATAGAAACTTTCAGCATTAGCTGATTTTGGATCCATTTTCGGACCACTTTTGCATGCTTCAGGCACACCGTGAGGTCCTGGAAGGCGTACGAAGTACGGCTCCGTGCCCGTGTCCGAGACGCGCGTTCGTCTCGGACCGTGGTCGAGGTTGACCCAAACGCCCTCTTAATAAGGCAACCCGGGGAACGAATGCTCACCCAGATGCTTGTTCGGCACGGCACCCGGCTTCAACCACCGCGGGCTCGCGGGCTCGAGCACCTTCGTCCCAGCGATCCTATAGCTGAGATACTCTCTCAGGTAGGAGGCCCGATCGGGTCGGAGCACAAGAGCCGACTGACTCGATGAGCTGCTCACGCCTGCTTATATGGTACTAGTGGAGTGGGTGAATCATGAGTGGCGGCGGCGCTGATGCGGGCGGCGCGAGGTGGGGCGTCCCCACTCTACCACTGCTGCTGCTTCCTACTGCGAAGGGGGATGAGGCAGAATGATGAAGACTATAGTAATATGTTATAATCCTATATATTATAACTCTTACAATTAGTCCCTGCGCTGGCTGCCGCTGGTATACGTGTGTGTCGGAGTTCACGTCGGCGGTTTGCTCGCGAACAAGTCCATTCGCGTCGGTCGATGGCCGGCGAAGGAGTGATCTATGACTTAGACTTTTCGCCCGTCTTTATACTATCGAGCCGAACTAGCGCGTACCAATGAGCGAACTCGCGAGCCGCCGAGTGCAATGGTGAGCGCTCATTGTATCGGCCTAGCTCTTGAGCTCTAAACGCGAGCTACCGAGCGCAAGAGACTGTATATATCTATGCATACATTTTCTATTATTGGCGATTAGCACGATGCCATAATGGACTACTTAGGTCACAGATAGGCGTGACATAAGTGCGGATTTATGCCACGTAGTGCTATAAAAGTAATTTCAAATGTGTAAAAGTGACAATACACAAAATGAATGAGAAGTAAGCATAGAAGATAAATTTAACTTTTAAATTAACTTAACGTATCGAAAAGTCGATAAAATAAAGGAAAAATTTCGAGCACGTGATGTTTCATCCTTCTCAATTGTCGCAGATCGAAAAAAAGCCTCCGAAATTTAAAATTAAAAGATTTTGGTTACTCTATCTCAGAATATGCAGTTCGTTTACAAAACAATCGCTATGAAGTTAAACGCTTACTTGAAAATCCACAAGTTTAAAAATGGGAGGAGTAAATTTCTTTTTATTGGATTTCAGAAATTATTAATCAAAAAATAAAGTAAAGTAACGAAAGCATCTTGAAATTATGGGTTTTTATTGCTCTCGATTCTCAGTTCCTTTTTGCTATACTGCCCAGAGTAAGTACCCTTTTAAAAATTTTTTTTTTAGACGCACAAATTTTGATCTCTGAAGTCTTGAGAATAGTTAAGAAGCTATTCACATATTTGAAGTTCTAAAATCTGAAATACGAGTAAGCCAATTTCTGTTTTAAAAGAATGAAATTGTCTTTATAAAAAAGCTTGTGTAAAATACAAATTAATCAGAAGATTATGGTGTTTTATCGTACTAGTTTCGCAGTCTTATACTATTACATACTGATCCTGCTAAAGTATGCAGCCTGTTTTTTTTTAAAGAAATGTGCTTAGAAGGAGAAAAACTACATTTTTACGACAGAAATATCTTTTTTAACAAACTTCAGATTTTTTGGATCAACCATTTGATTAAAATAACGAACACATTTCCAAAGTAGAGCATTTCTACTCTCAATTCTCAGTACCTTCTCGTTACACTATTTCAAAGCCTAAAGCCTCAGTTTAATAAATATTCCCTTAGAAGTTAAACACAGATCTGAACACACGGAAACAATTTTGAGCAAGTGACTGTTCTGTCGCAAAGCAGTTAACGGCACTACATATTGCTCATAGACTATAGTCGCTATGTCTTGAGAGACTAAGGCTGCCGTGTATGCATGGATTTGCTCTGGGACAGAAGCACGCTCGCTGAAAAAAGACAGTAGCGCTCTTACAACGGACTTGCAGCCTACTCACAGCAAAGGATACAAGAGCTTCCCCGTTTGGTGCAGTAGACGTAAATAGCAGGATATCTGCGCGCCGATAGCAGGATACCCGCGCGGGAATTTAAATATTTTCTATATTAAGATATTGCATAAAATGATGAATAAATTTGAAGAATATCGCGTATCATCGCTATATCATATCGAAGTATGCCAGTACGGTTTATTAAGTATTCGTTTAGAAAATAACGTATCTTTGAACTGCTCTTATTCCTTCAAAGTTCCTATTTCTGGAATATGGAGAAATAAATTTCGTATTTAAAGTATTTTTATTTAAATATTTTTTCCAAAAATATTGACTAAGGTTGAGAGAACCTCTATTCATATTTACTTTATCAGAATAGTAAGCATATTTTAATAAAACGCTTAAACGTTGAGGTAAATTAAATATTTATGCACGCCAATAATTCTTATGAAAAAGGTTGGACAAGTTGATGGAAAAATATCGAGAATGTGACGTTTCATAACTCTCGATTATCCATTTCTTCGTTACGCCGTACACTGCCTGCTATAAGTGTTACGCATTAGTGACCTCGAGGTTTGAAAGAGACCCGAGACTGTGCGGGCTTTCCTTTGCCCGCTGACAGGATGTTCGACTGGACTCGACCGACGTTTTCTCTGCCAGCCCACTTTCGGTGAGGTCTACGATAGCTGCATGGATAATCGTAAGTCTCCCACGAAAGGAATTAATTGTAATTAATCCATGGCCTCTCCCTCTCCTCTCTTTCTCTCGTGAGCATCTAACGTAATAATAATGCTATATACTTTTATTCCTTAAGAATATACGTTACTTGTTTAGTGTAACTCGCTATTTCTTATTTAAGCGATTTTTTCGTCTTTTTTCTCTATCATAAGAACTGCACGCCGCGCGTACTAAGCTGCCGAGAGCCTGCATGTTTTTCGCTAATGATCAATTAAAATATTATTTCGATTAATTAAACATACTAAAACGAACTCCGATATCCACTGACATCACAATATAATGGTAGTTGCCTATACGTCCAGAATGTCTAGTCAACTTGCAGTTGGTAAGTTTTCACTTGCTGAATGACGCGAAGTAAACGACGATTAAGTAAAGATTATATATTGATAACTATTATTAAAACTACATTTACAACTCCGTTACAATTTATCCTGCCAGATTATGCGAATAAATACTATTTCAAAAATTATAGCCGTAAGATTTAGATTTTTAACTAGTTAATGTTCTTTTTAAAAAATTAATTTTTTTTAATAATAAGTTTATTATAATAATAAGTTTATTATAATAATAAGTAATCAGTAGCAGTACATAATATCTTATATTACTCAGTTCGCTGGAAAAAAAATATGCAGACGAATATTTTTTTCTTAAGGTAGTTGTATACCAAATCTAAAGTCTTGAATTATTTTTGATAATTGGAGAAAAATTAATTAAGGTACAGTAAAAGATGACTGTAAAATTTAGGATCAATTTACCAAATAGTTTTAAAGCTACAGCCAATTAAAATTTACAATATTTAACATTGCTGTAATGGCGACTGTTTACAAAATGATGCATTGAAGTAAATAATATTGACCGATTGACTGACTTAGTGTCGCTATGTGTAAAAAAATTTTGAAAAAATTAGTTTAGTATATTTTAGAATTCATGTATAAATTTGGAGTAGATTGACCAGATAGTAACGAAGCAGTGTCAATCCAAAGTTTTACGAAATCTTACAGTTCAATCTAGCTCAGAAAGTAGAACGACCATAACCCCACGGAGTATGACGAGCAACTTATGATTACACAAAAACAATAGTCTATCTCTCTCGCTGTGTATCATATTTCATCATGATAATATTAGGAAAAGTTATATTTTTCATTTTTAATACTTTATACATAAAAACTTCGAATAAATTTTCAAGTTCGAATTTTTTTGTAAGTTTCAATTTGACTCACATAGTCGGTATACAATTACCTTAAATAAGATGTTCGGTCTTCAGTTTCATATATCTCCATACTTCGGGCATCATACTGCGACTGAGACTTCTACTAGTCTTGCTAATGTTAAAGAAAACATTGTAAGAAAAAAAAAGACGATGCGCTGCTATTTTCGGTTACTTTATTTATGGGTAGCACAGTCTGATTTGTTTAACAGCGCGAACAACATCTCGACAATGTCTAACAACCGCGGCGTGGCTTATTTAGTGAACGGCGAAAATGGATATGCAGAAGCATATCTGAATTTGCTACAGCCGAATCACCATGTGATAAACGGGGAGATTCGTCGGCTACGAGAAATTGGAAGTGTTTTACTTGTTGGAGGCGGAGGATGACTACGCACGGTTCGAGTTCCGGTAGTAGAAAAAGAAGTTTTGGCGCGGGTCGAAGTGGATCCGCGTACAAATACGAGGGCTATCGCTAAAGAAATGGACATTTCTCACGTGACTGTGCCAAAATTTTAAAGGACGAGAAAAAACACCCGTACCATTTAACTGAGGTGCAATGCTTGCTTCCGCGTGATTACTCTCCACGCCGAAATTTTTGCAGAAGGTTTTTAGACCGAACCAGAGAGGAACAGTTTTTTTTTCCAGGCGTATACTCTGGACGGACGAATGTATGTTTATGAGGAACGGTTATTTTAGCTCGCATAATTATCACTATTATGCTAGCGAGAACCCATTTGTGGCGGCGGAGTCCAAGTCCCAGCATAGATTTAAGGTCAACAATAACCAAATAGTAAGTATGTTTATGTAGTATCGTAAGCAATAGGAAATACTGTACTTGGAATTTTTTCTGAGACGTTTACATAAGAAGTTAAAACGTCGAAAGTTGCAAGGAAAAAATGTTCATATCGGCCTTATAGAGTTAAGATGATTTCCGAAATTGGCTTTCATGAAATGGCACTGATGATTCTCGTACCGCGAAATGGCATATAAAACCGCATGATTCTGAGAACTTTTCAATTGTCTTTCGTATGGAAAAAGTGTCAGAGACCCTTGCTAGATTTTTTGCAATTAAATAGTAAATAAAAAATCAAATTCCTTCATTTTCTGATATTTAACGATAATTTTTTTATTTACAATTACACTGTGAAATTACAAAGACGTGTCTAACTCTGAAACTTTTTTATACGATAGGTAATTGAAAAATCTTCAAAATCAAATGCATTTTATATGGAATTTCACAGTAGGAGAATCAGCAACGGCGATTTTGTAAAAAAAATAGATGATAAAATTCATTGATTTCCTGATATTTAGCGGTTACTTTTAGTATTTAAATGCAAATAACTAAGAGGTATCACCTCTGAAACTTTTTTATTCGAAAGGAAGTTGTAAAATCATTTAAATTATCTATGTATTACATGCAGTTTCACAGTACGAGAGTCAGTAGCACTATTGCACACAAGTGAATTTCGTCCATTGCCTTATCATTCACGTTTTACGTGAAATTGCATGAACAATCCAATTGTTTTTAGTAAACTACACTAAATATTTGTAATTTAATCAGAAGAGTATGATTCTTTGGTATACCTAGATCGCAAATTTCAAAAAGAGGAATATCTTTCAATTGTAGTTCCTGGGGGCTCTGTATCCCCTTCATGGCCGTCAGCTCGGCATGACAACTTGAGGATGATAGAGAGAGAGAGAGAGAGAGAGATAAGTTATAAACCGTAGATACGCTTGAACTGTGCGGCTCGTGCAGGACAAAGGACAACGAGGTGAAGCACAAGAGACCTGTGACACGAAAAGAGACGCAAGATGCGAGAAGTAAAATGGGCCAAGAAAAAAGACACCACCAAAAGTAAATGGTATAAGATTCTGATAACGTGAATTGAAACAAAAATTGAAATTACGCCGTAAAAATGGTGTTTTTCGATGTCAGTGTTTTATTCACATTTTTCTTTGTTTATCAATTCAGTCAGGAAATCGAGCGTTCGACAAATATATACATTTGAATTAATTAATAGATGCAAGTGAGACGTATTCGATTTGATATGTTGATTATATAAGTTGAAAAATGTTGAAAGCGAATTTCGAGAAGTAATAGTCGCGAGCGTGATACGAGAAAGAGAAAACAATACCGGCATAAGTCTGCACCAGCGCTGATTTCATTTTTGACTATGCACATATTCGAACGATATTTATATGACACTATGATCATATATCACAATATGATGTTACTAATACATAATAATTGTAAAATTCAATTCAAGCGATACAAATTTTGACATAGCGCCGTAGAACTCTAAAAATTAATTTTTTTTTCGGAAAAATGAAAAAACACGGGTCACATCATATTCAAGGTAGATTAACATCCCAAAGTTTGAAAAAAATTGAAGATCTCGATTTTTTTTTGGTCGTTGAATCCATATGGAATGGGCCAGAACTTATAATTTAAATAAATTACTTAATTTAAAATGAAGAAATAATAGATGAGTTAACATATAAAATTTTGACAAAAGAACGACACTGAAATTAATGTGAAAGAAGCTAGCAAAAATAATGTAGTTTTGATTTTGTTAAAATTAAAAATATTTCAAATCCTAAAGTGAAATTAAAAATTCGTGAAATGAGTATGAGAATTGAAAAATAAATTAAAATTAAAAGTCACTCTTCCTCAGCAAAGCTGGTCTGCTGGTGCAGTGTGTTGCGTCGTCTGCACTCACGCTGTACCAACATTGTTGTTAACGCTTTGAGTTCAAGTGCCTGATGACTATGCTCGCCGATGAGTTAATTTCTTTGTATTCAAGAAATTGATTCCTCAGCAAACAGATAAATATGATATTTTCCGAAGATGAAACATTTATTAGAGAAGCAGTGTAGTGTTCGAAACGATCATAAAGAAGCGATTAAAAGGGAAAGTGCTCACAATTCCCGTGGAAAAACAGCTAGCGATTTCCCCCTCTAACGACCCGAATAATTTAGAAAATGTATTACAGATAAGGTCGTTAAGGTTAACCTAAGAGATTCGTGTGAAACTGTAAAAGTGAGAGGTGAAATGAGAAGTGAAGCGAGAGACGAAGCGAGAGAGGTAAAGGGAAGCGAAACGAGAAATGAAACGAGAATTGAGATGTGGAAAATTAAAATATCGCCGAAAATAATTGCTGATGAAAGGTGTAATTTAAATATAAGCCTAAAATGGTGCATACCTAAATCAGAATAACCACTCGATATGACAAACAGCGCTGAAAAATTCAATAAAACGTGAATTGGATCATCCGAGAACAACAAAATTAATAATGAACCTAGTTTTGCAGAAATCGAATAAATGTTCGAAACAATGTTCAACCGCTTGATGAGCTCTCTGAGCGAGAAATTAGAGCCAGTGAGAGAAGCGTTGTAGGCGATGAGGAACACCGTGGACTAAGTGAATGGTTTCTTGGTCGATTATACGGAACACTACAAACACCAAGACTACAATTTATCCAAAGAGATTGTCGACATGAAAAAATTGAACAAAGAGATGCGAGAAACACTTGAGAAAGCAAATGAAGCGCTAGCCGAATTCAAAGAGGTAAGTGATAAATTGTAGTATGAAAATTATGATGAGACTGATGAAATTGTTCAACTGGACTGCTTATCCCTATGTGACACAATATATTTCAAAATGAGAGATAATAGATCTGATTAAAAATGAAATGATCAAAATAAATCAAATTAAAGATTCAAACGCGAAAGATACAGACGCAATGAGTAATTTGAATTGAGCAATTAAATTACTTGGTACGCGTGATTAGAATACAAAACGAGATTATAAATTAACGTCTTAATCTACATTTGACTATTTCTTTGATTATTTTATATCAGGATTCATAGGCTTAGACTTTGTTTACGTGATAGACGAAAATTCTGACAAACGGGACGGGACTGATAAAGAAATATTGCAAAAACATCAACATAAAGTGAGAGATATTTTGATCAATCATATTGATGAGAATTATCTATTATGAAACTGATGCTAACGGGCACTTCAGCAAGGACTGTCCTCGCATAGCAGAAAAGCTCTTACATTAGGCGACACCATGGAAATATTAACGAGACTAGGAGCTTAATTGTGATTAGCCTACTCAGATACACCTTGGCATAACGGAGTTGCTGAGTGATTTAACTAAACGATACAGGGCAAAGTAAGGTCGCTCATGAAGGATTCTAGACTTCCGGACAACATGTAGGACTTGGCACTTGGAGCTGCACTATTTGCATATAATCGCATGCCCCATAAATCCGACACTATGGACACTCCTTCGCAGAAATTTAGTCCACACTAAAAAATCGATATAAGCCAACTTAAGAGATTTGGTTGCTTGACCTATATTAAGGTACAAAAAAAAGTTAGTACTAAATTTAAACAAATGGCACTGTCTACATTTCTAGTTGGATACACAACTAAGGGATATATATTATTTAAACCAGACGAGAATAAGTTTTACCAGAGTCGAGATGTGAGATTCAATGAAAAATTGGTTTTGGTGATAGACTAATTAAAGAACAAATCAAGGATTGGTCTGATAAATTTGAAGAGATAAATAAAGAAAATTGGTTTATTAGTTTTAACCAAGAAATATATGGTTCTTCAATAGAGAGCACGAGAAAGGAGTGAGAATAGAAGCGCAGAAGAGGCCGCCTATGTAAACCAAGAACAAATAAGACAGAAAAAGCTATGGCAACATAAAAAGAAATTAAGTCAAGAAATTGATATGATTGATTTAACAGAACCGAGATGTTTCCTGGGCATTAAAATAATGCAAGACAGAACTAAGGTATTTATGTAGTTGAATCAAGTAGATAATATAAATAAAATGTTAATGAGATTCGGATTTAGTAGGATGCACCCCCAGAAAACATCAATGATTATACATCAAGTGGCTAATTGCGAGAGACGTGAACGAGAATAATCCACTAAAGAAAATTCCTTGAAAGAAACGAAAACAGATAAAAATATACCTTATAAAGAAGCGATAGGTTCATGAATATATCTGGCAAACGTAAAGTGACCAAATATAATATACTCTGTAAAGTGTTTGAGCAGACACAAAATTAATCCAACAGATGAAGATTAGGACATGATTAAAAGAGTTTTTCGTTATTTAAAGGGAAGCGTAGAAAAGGGACAGAGAATTACTGGAAAGTGTAACGAAGTACAAACATATTCTCATGCAAGTTTTCCTGACTGCAAAGGAAACCTGACTATAAGGGGTTATGTAGCTTTATCGACATGTCAGGCAGAATACGTGACAATGAGTAAAGCGTGTCAAAATACAGTATCATTTATAAACTCTTTAAAATTAATGTTGACACTATGATGTGGTAGTAAAGCTGCTGGCACAGCATAACAAATGTCTGGAGGAAATATATTGAGATATATGACAGAGGTCAAAGAATAATACGTGAAAGAATGTGTTGAAAATGGTCTAACAAAAGTGATGTGGATATCTTCTAAAGAGCAACTACCTGACATTTTTACCAAACCTTTAGCTTTTGATTTACATGATAATCTAACTAGGAAAATATTAAATTGATGAACGTCATGAGTATTATATGTGCGATGGATACTAATTATGAGACGGGTTTAATCATGTGATGAATATTACTTATACGAATGTTTATATTTTGGTTTCAGGACCCTGCAATAAGAGAAAGTGAGAAGAAAGAGAGATGAATGTGAGCTGACGAGACGTGTGCGATCGGGATGGAGTGTTGGAAGTAAGCGATCTGCTCGCTTATGGCTCTCTCTTTTTCTCCTCACTTTACGTCTGGCCCTTCATCGAAAGATTGTACTTAAGGAGGCTCATCAGGTTAAAACTTAACGAACAGATTTTGAAGAAATTATAAATATAAGTTTATTATTATATGTACATTAAACAACATGTTAAATTTTTAAGTTGTTTAGTACCCTTACTAATGAGATATCAATAAATGAGAATGAGGATTCCCTATAAACGTGCTCTCAGTATCAATTAGTGTGTGAGAGAGTGAATGTAGGGTGAAAGCCTCCCAAAAAATAACGGAGGCTGGCTTCCCGGGACGTGACCCGTACCGGCTTCACCTACGAGAAATAGACGGTAATAGTCGATCGGTCTTGCGGTGCCACGAAGAATCAACTCCCGCATCAGTTTGGTCGTTCATCTGAGCGGGTAAATACCAACCCCCCAAGCCAAAGGTGTCATGCGGAATGGTTGGCTACCTAGGGTACTAGGTACTAGTGGGTAAAAAAATGGAAAGATTCTATTTAAAAAAAACTCCTGTCAAGCTCAAATGGATGGTGAAGACAAGTCCAAGGGGACCGCTTCTCTGGCGCAGGTGAACAAGGACCTGTCTTATCTCCTAATGAGCCATACGGATACCAAGGATGTCTGTGGGAACCCGCCAATAATGGCTGAGAAACCGACAACCTCAACTTAGGGCCTCAACGTGAATCATCCTCCAAAGGATGGGGAACCTTAGGTACTAAAAAAAAGAAAAAGAGACTGGGATCGAAGGAGAGAAGGAAGTTGACTGTGGCTGGGAATACCAGCACCAGCGCTTCGGACGCTCTTACCCTAGCCAGCAAAAAACGTCCGAAAGGACCGCTGAACACGCCACCGGAGGGCCAGAGGCCCCCTAAAAGTGTCAAGGAGACGTACCTCAGCACAGTCTCGATTGCGCAGATGACTTACCCTATGACGACAATGGTCGTCGAGGCTGGGTATCCTGAGGAGCCCATAGCCGTGATGGAGACAATGGATAAGTTGCCTCTTGAAGTTTTGATGCCCAGGTTCGATGGCTTCTTCTGCAGGGGGGAGGCCATCATTCTCGTTCCGGCGGACCAGTACTCTAAAGACAGCGACAAGCGGCTTGCAGGTGCAGACCTTATCAAACCAAAAGAAGGAGAAGTTGGAAACAGACTTCTGTAATTACGAGTCCATACGAAAACTAGACGTGAGGAAGGTGATAGACACTTTCGTGTTATTAACCACTCATCTTAGTCCACAGTCCTAAAGAAGCCAAACTTTCTCAGTTGGTGTTGAGTGAAGGTCGATGATCGTAGCCACACCTTCGGGACAGGGTGGTGAATTTAGGGCACAATTTCATCCCAGCGGGTGCTAGTGAAGGTCGAAGGATGGAACTTGCGCCTAAAGGGATGACTGGGGATGCAGAGGGCAATTGCCTAAGCACCGGGGTTCAACTGAGTCCACCCAGACACGCATAAATAATAATAAATGGTAATGTAATCCTAAACATTAAATTGGTATAAATTGAAAATTGATTCTATCGTTCCTTTTTTTAATTAATAATAGGTGAAAGGCTAAATTGATCATCATAGAACGCACATATAAGAAAAAATTAAAATCCTTTATTTTTGCGGCGTTTCGAGGGTGTATGACTTATACTCTTCTCTTCAGGCTAATAACAAATATTACACTTATTAATTATACACACTAAATATTTAACAAAAAAGACCGGTGAGACGTACCTCATTAGACTTATATACTAATACATTAATTTATTTCATTTGATAAAACGCTAATCTTAAAACGCTGTAACTCACGAAAACGCTATAAAATGCAATAAAAAAACGAGAAATTTAAAGGGACCAAAAATAAAAATTGTCAAAAATATAAATCAAACCTATAAATCAGAAATTTTAAAGACACGGAAACTCACTTTCACTTTTTTTCTCCGCTATTCTCAATCATAACACAGCCACACAAAAAAAATTGTTCTTGCCTGGGGACGTGGAGAGACCTACATATCCAATAGTATTTTGACCCGCTGAATCCGAATTTGGCATCTCTTTAATCCCGTCACATCAGGATCAAGGTCATTTGAAGGTCAAATTAACAAAAAGCCGTTCAAGCGGAGAAAAATATTATATCTATAGGTTTTTGGGGTCGCTGAATTCGAATCCGATGTTTGTTTGATACCATAACCTCAGGGTCAAGGTTATTTCAAGGTCAAATTGACAAAAACCCGTCCATACGAAGGAAAATACTGCATCTATATGTTTTTGCGGTCGCAGAATTCGAATCTGATGTTTTTTTGACCCCATAACCTCAGAGTTAGGGTCATTTTAAGGTGAAATTGACAAAAAACAGCCCAAACAAAGAAAAATACTGTATCTGTACGCTTTTACGGTCGCTGAACTCGAATCCGATGTTTGTTTGACCTCATAACGTCAAGATAAATTCAGGGTCAAACTGATTCGTGTTGTAGATCACATTTTTTTAAAGACAGTGACTGTCTGAAATCTTTGTTTAATTTCAACAACAATTAAATCTACTGCATACAAGGAGGATATTTCAACACAAGTTGTACGGTATTTTTCCCATAGAGTAACCTTCATACCCACTTAGGTTTTTTGTCTGAGTCTGCATCCAGGGCACCTCCTCGCGGTGACGTTTTTTTGGCAATTTGACCTTGAAATGACCTTGACCCTGAGGTTGTGGGATCAAACAAACATCGGATTCGAATTCAGCGACCCCAAAAACCTATAGATATAATATTTTTCTCCGCTTGGTCGGTTTTTTGTCAATTTGACCTTCAAATAACTTTGACCCTGACGTAACGGGGTCAAACAGATGCCGAATTCGGATTCAACGGGTCAAAATACTATGGGATATATAGGACTCTTCCCCAGACCAGAACATTTTTTTTTGTGTGGCTGTGTAATTAATGAGAGTTGTCTGTTTTTCTATTATAGCATCCATATAGATGCGGTCAATCGCGATGAAATTAATATACTAAGTCATTTATATAATAATTGCAGGAGAGTTTTCTGAAATTATGAAAATTATACAAAAAGTGGGGGGAAATTAAACAACGATGAGACAAAAGCCGAGTTCCTACCAGACGTTCAATCACCAGAGCAGTATACGCGTGGAAGAAGTGGAACAGGCGCTAAATGAGAGTTGTTCCTCACTGGCTGCAGCTGCTCGCGTAGTCCACTTCTTCTAGCAAAGTCTCCTAGTAGACGGACCGTAGTCAGTCCAGTCACTATTGACTATAGACGTACCTCGGACCACCCACCCTCAGTAACCGAAAGCCTCTTCTGATCTTATGCTATCCGGATTCGTTCCGTCCTGTCGTGATCGGAATATTGACATAAATAAAACTTATAACTGAAAAAATTACTAAGTAGTAATTTACGAATAATTAGGAATGCTTTTTTATTAACTTAAAGGTTGTTTTATAGACATTTTTTTAAGAAATTTGATTGCAGGAAGCATTCGAGAAATATTTTACATTTGTTACAATATACCTATGATGAAGTTAAAATGGAAGCTTGAAGGAGTATCCCAAATCGATGTTACAAGAAAGCTTCTTGAGAGTTTTATGAAAGGAAACAAAAAAGTTTCATAATACCTGACTTTGAAGTATTTTATGAAAGCTTGAGTGAAGATTGCAGGAACCTCGCGAGTAATATTACGAAAATCATTGATGAAATCTTATGTGGAAGCTTTACTTAAAATTTCATTAAGCTTTTTGAAAATTATAATTGTGGAAATAACAGCATCATTCTCTCATAATATTTTATCAACCTACTCTGCGTAACAAATTATTTTACAGTTTAACCCATAAAGGCCTGAGCGGACACTTTTTTTTTACTTTTTTCAGCGGCTTTATTTAACATAAAATCACACGTAAAAAAATTAAGAGAAACCATTTCCGGTGTAAACATTAACAAAAAACATTAAATTTCGAGTGAATAATTTTTTTCTTTTGCTATTTTTGTATCGAAATCGTCGGTAGATTTCTATGGTTAGAGTAATGTTTGCGTCCATAGACCCCAACCTTTAAAGCCTCGACAGAATTTTTCTATTTTATTCATTACCAGCCGAGATATTGTACTTCAAATGTTGGAAATAATATCAAATACCTCAAACACCTATTATTCAGAAAAATAGTTATATTATATTATAAATCAGTACAACTCTTTTACTAATAAAATGTAGTTGGAATTCAGTCACCTGAGATATTAGCACACTAAAAATTTTATCGAAAGCGGATTTTATTATCTTGCATTTCAAATGTCATACGTCTAACCAAACTTTCAATTCTCTTTATTTATTAAAGTCTCATCTCCTTATGAATTTCCACACTCTATATTATTATTAATTATTAATTAAAACTCTAAACTAATAAAGATAAATACGATTTAATACAATTTAACAAAAAATTTATCATAAATCTAAATAGTTTCTCTATAAAGCTTACTCTTTAAGCATTAATTTCATTTTTTAGTCTGTACGTAAGATTTTTTTAAGTCAAGATATCGTAGTTTGAAAAAAAACTCATCTATTGATATTTTCATACTTTACACCATCATGAGAATTTACAGGTTTGTATTTTAAGATTATCAAATATTCAACCTTCGATATCTTGGTTTTAAAAAATCGTACAGACGCGACTAAAAAATTAAATTAAAGCTTAAAATCAAAGCTTTCTCAATAAAGTAATGAGATTAGTAGTAAAAATTTATGGATACTATATAATTCAGAATTACTGAATTTTACATTACTTCCAACACTTAAATTGATATGTCTCTGCTTCTAATGAATGAAATCGAAAACTTTAACTAACGAGACTTTAAAGAGCAGAAGTTATGTGCATATTTGTAAATAGTTGTGATTACACAGCCAGACTTTTTCGAGTTCAAAATATAGTTTTAAAAGAAAAAAAAAGCATTCGCTCTTTTCGAAAGATAAGTGATACTTTTTTTAAATCGATATCTAGACCAATTCCGGCAATGGAATTTTAAATGTGAGACTTTGAGCTATCGAAAACACTATTGCTACTTCTATATTAGTTTCTCAATTTTACTTTCTTGTTTTAAGATTTCCGCACAGTAACTATTATAACTTTCAAAGGTTTTTATGCAATCTTTCGTAAAGTTTCCACGTAAGATTCCAGCATTGATTTTTATAATATTACTTGTGAAGATCCTGTAATCTTCCCTCAAGCATCCATATGATACTTGTAAACCAGGTATTTTGAAACTTTGTTGTTTCGATTCCTAAAACTCTCAGGAAACTTTCTTGAAACCGCTACTTGAGATACTCCTTCAAGCTTCCATTTTAACTTCATCATTAATATATATTGTAACAAAAGTAAAATATTTCTCGAACGCTTCCTGCAATACTTCTAGAACGGTTTCGCAAAGGTTCAGTGTTGCTAGAATACTTCGATCTTGCACGCAAAATTTAATGTTTTTTAACGATTTTTTAGCATTTTTTACGATTTTTCACCATTTTTTCAAAATTTTAAGGGCGTACGAGTAAAATAGACTGTAAATTCGGCTTCAGCGCGTCAAAATACACAAAAATCATGTATGATACACCACAAAAAATTCATTGCCTGATTAACCCAAGCTTTTCAGTACGAAGCCTCACAATTTTTATCGATTTTTCTAGGTTTTCCACCAGATTTTCAAAATTTAAAGAGCGTACAAGTAAAATAAACTTCAGTTTTGGCTTCAGCGCATCAAAGTACATAAAAAATAACATTTGTAGTCATTTTCAGGTACTCCAAGCTTTTTCACCGAACCCTTACTTACTGTAAGCCCCCGTAAGGATCGATTTTCTGATTTTCTGGGGGGTTTTTCTCGATTTAAAAAAAAAATGATGGGTCCTGAAGCAATTCTGCCCTCGGATTCGGTTTCAGCGCGTCAAAATACATAAGAAATGATAGGTCTAGTCTCTGGGTCTGTTCACTTCTCTTTTGTGTGCCTGTGTTATCAATGTAACTTTATTGAAAGTTTCATTTTGCTTCCTAAAAGATTGATGCAATCTTCCACTGCAAGCTTTCTCGAATCTTTCCGCCGGAAGCTTTCATGCTATGTGGGATTATTAAACCCTTTAACGGTGGGATCAACATTTTTTTTTGCAACTTTCAGCGCTGTAAGTTTTTAAGTAAATGTCTTAGAATAAATTCTAAATACAGAATTTTCTATTGTCTAAAGTCTCATCTTTCAATCACCGTTACAAGAATTGGTCTAAATGGCCATTAAGAAAAGTTATAGCTTATTTTTAGAATAAATACGTAATTTTTTAATTTTTTTTTCAAAAATTCGATATTTTAAATTCTACAAACTTTTTCCAGATGGTTATAATATAAACAAATTGTGGACTAAGCATCTACCCCATAAAACCTCGCTGAAATTTTTCAATTTCTTTATCTACGAGATATTGCACTTCGAATAATCTAAAAAGTATTAAATTTTGTAATTCCAAATTATCTAATATACGAAAATTTTCGTTATTAACTTAACTAATTTATTGACATAGCTTGTATTTTAATTTTATTTTCTAGTCGACTCTGTTCGATTTTTTAAAGACGTGATATCAAAGTTTGAAGATTTGATAATCTCAAGCTATCAACCGAGACACTCCCATATCGTTGCAACATAGGAAAATCTCAAGATATGACTTTTCTCTTCAAATTAAGGTATCGCAGCTTAAAAAAGTCGTACAGAATCAACTAAAAAATAAAACGGGAGCTTAACAGATAAGATTTGTAGTGGAATTAGTTAGATGCACGTCAAAATATTTCGTTAAATTACAAATTATAAAAACGCAATATTACTGGGATTTTTGGCGTTAACCACTATTTGCAGTAATCGAAGAACAATTTCTCGGCTCCCAATGAAAGAAATTAAAAAAATGCCAACAAGATTTTAAAGGATAAATATTTAGTCTACAATTTATTAATGTTTGTACCATCTAGAGAAACATTTTCGGATATAAATATAGAATTTAAAAAAAAAATTACGCATTTTATTCTAAAAAAAAAGATATAAGTTTTTTCAACCGTAATTTAGACCAATTTTGGCGACAGTGATTGAAAGATGAGACTTTAAACAATAGGAAATTTTGTGTTTGGAATTTCTTCTATGACGTTCACACAATAACTTATAGTGCCGAGTGTTGCAAAGAAAAATGTTACGTCATTAAAAGGAATATAATTGATATTTTAATTTGAGAGCTTCAGAATAATTGATTAAGATAATTTAAACCAATTACGTTTACACTGTGACATCGTAATCCGGCCAGTGACTTACCCCCCATCCAATAAGACATAAAATTAAGATAAAAAAGGCCTAACTCACTAAACTCACCACTAGGTGACTGAGTTGGCGTAGGAAGTCCTCGGATAGCACCTAGCATAGGGCTAAAGGGCGAGAAATCCAAATACATATGCACATTCACGCCCCTGCCTAGCCTAAAAGCAAGATATAAGGTACAGACATTGTGTACGAAAGCATACACACCGCCATGAAACCCATTCCCTCAGAAACCTGCTCAGTAAACCCTTTCCCAACTTCACACTACTCGCCAACAGTATACTTGAGTCCTGAAGCTCGATCACTAGAGAGTAGAGTAAGTGAGAAGCCTCGAAGAGTTTATGGAGCAGGAAGAGATGCGAAGCAGTCTCACACAGTAGGAAGTTCCAGCAGCAGTAGTAAATCAGAGAAGACTTTAATTTAGAAATACTTTAATTTAACTCTATTCTGCACAGGTCTTATAAAAAGGTTATTAAAAACTTATCGCGACGTGTGATCGTAAACCCGGCTACGAATGTCGTGAGGGCGATTCGCGACGTACGCCTAGTAGACGAATCTCCAAGTCTCGGTGTCGGCGGCAAGACTCCACCAGGTCTCGAACCACAAACACACACACATGTCTTAGCAGAAAATCTCAATATTTAAAATAAAACGATCTCGCGTACCGTACACGCAACCTCGGCTCCTCGTCCCAAATCCCAAATCTTTTTTTTATTTCTCGTACCGGCGTTCTCGGCGAGACGAAGCGGGAAAGTGACGGTCATTGCGCGGGCCGATACGGCAGGAGGACGCTTAGCCAAAAAGGAGCTCTCTTCGCGGTGGATCAAGCGGCGGCCCCCCAAACTCGTCTCGACTTACTCGGCGCTGGCGCGTTCCTACGCTGCTGTCCTCCGACCCACTCG